>PVKS010012723.1:0-52925 GCA_004027875.1 Aplodontia rufa
TGTCAGATAAACATTGCCCTAAGCTCTGTTGAGAGCCTGAGCACAGCTACAGTACAAGGACCACTGCCACCATCTATCTGCAGTTTCCATGAGTATCTCTGCAGATCTGAACAACGGGAAGGCAATTGGTTCTAGAAAGTCCAAGGTGGGGAGGGGAGAGTAGACAGGGCTTTCTCCCCTCTGTTTGGGGAGCTGGGAGAATCAGATAAAAAAGTCTTGATATTTGACATAGTATGAAAACTGAGCTCATGTAATGAATGCTGGATCAGTTCAGGTTTGCCTGGCAAACCTATAATATGAAGGAGAGTGCCTCCCAAACACCTGCTAAGAGTAAGTACACGTTTCAAGCAGCCATGCATTTATTAATAACATTACTAATGTTAATAATACTAATAGTTAACATCCATTGAGCATTTACTGTGTGCTAATTGTTTCACATTTAGTTTCTCATTTACTTCTCCTGTTAACACTAAGAAGTAGCCACTTGCTGTGATTTCCATTTTACAGATGAGGAAAGAGAGATCTATAGATGTCACGTGACTTACTCAAGGTCTCAGCACTGTTCAACACTATGCTACTGAGTTTGGAATTGAGGTCCGAATTCTCACAAAAGCTTTTAAACAGCACTGAAAGCTCTTAAACACTTCTATTGCCTCCATTCTAAAAGATATTCATATAAAAATTATTAACAACTTTTTACTCTTTCAAAAGAAAAATATATCCCTGAAGACATTGAGCCCAAAATTGCTAGTTTCTATAGATGAGTAAAAATTTTAAAAATCTAGGGAATTTTGGCTGGAGCAGTGGCTCAGCTGTTACAGTGCTTGCCAGGCATGCAGGAGTACTTAGGTTCAAACCCCAGCAGCACGTACACAACCAAGTGTCCGAGCAATGAAAGCTACATGAAAAACTAAATAAAATTGACTCTCTCTCTCTCTCTCACTGTCCCTCTCTCTTTAAAAAAAAAATCTAGGGAATTTGACAAAATTTGACAAAAGGTTGTCAAATTTTTGTCCTTTAGTACGCAAATATATTCCACTATCATTTTATTAAAGAAAGTGACTTAAAAAACAATAGGTAGGAATAAAATAATATCAAGATCTAAAAGCTGAATAAATTTAACCCATTGAACAAAGAATTACTCTGTTCTGGATTATCTCATTTTGCTTCAAACTAGCAAACACAGGCCCCAAACAACTGGCCCCAACACTGGAATGGATATTTGGGAGTATCTATCTTTTGCCTTTTAATACAAAACTTTGATTTTGAATACAGCTGGAAAAAAATAACATGGTATTTATTATACTCTTTTATAACTCAGACTTTCCATTACCTTCATCTGGTTTCTATCCTCCCCCACTACGTAATTAGTCTGAATATTTGAGGTTTCCCTATTGTCTCCGAGAAGGTTCTTGAAGTCAAGGTCAAATCAAGGGCATGTCTCAGAGATCAGAAGTACTCTGCTTGGAGTCATTTGAACGTGTCTCTAATTTTTAAAAAAGTAAAATTGTGGCGTTAGTAAAGTTATTGAGTGTTTAAACCAAATGGGTGCATAGGTCTTGGGGCAACACCAAACAGCATATTTTAGAGAAGTCCAGTGATTTAAAAATGATAATCCATCACACTGCAAGTGGACAGAGAGAAGTAACTCTGGCCCCCAGGCGAGGGCATGGCTCTGATCAACGTTCGGGAGCTCTGATTTGTTTGGGGTCTGTGACCTTTCCCTGCTCCAATATTTTTTCAGACTTTTTTTTTTTCACCGTTTGACATCCCACAGTTCTTCTTAGTTTATGATCTGCAGGTTATCTTGAGGGCAGTGTCTCCTTTTCTGGGGTGTATGTGAAAAGTCTACCAAGTGAGCGGTGCACCATCGCCTGACTCCATTCATTTCTTTGACATTTGGGGCACAATGTGTTAAAAGAGTGTGAGTTGTCTTAACATCTTCCTTCTAAAGTAAATCAAAGCACAGGGTGAGGAAGTTAAACCTTGGCGATATCTTTTAACTCTAAAAATAAAACAAGTTGCATACCACATCTTAAAATCAAGCCTCTGTATCTTCAGGTCATCCAGATAATAAGGAGAGCGTAGACAATTATTCAAGTATTCCAGGATTTTGGCCGCTCATCTTTCCCTCTATTTTCAGTGATTCACAAGACAAATACAAATAAATAGAAGGGCTCTGAGTTTTTTAGTACAAAATTTCCTATCAAAATCAGGGACAACGGACTTCTGGAAATGGACTTGAATCTCTCAGTGGGTTCTACCATTTATACTCCTATGACTTTGAGCAACTTAACCTCCCTACAACTCAGTTTCCACATATGTAAAAAAATAGATCAAGCAAAACTCTCCCTCTATAAAGTCCTTAGCTCTGTCTCTAGTGCATCAAGAAAGGTCATAAAATATGCCAGAGGCCATGTGAGCTACCAAATAGTCTATGTGTTCCCCTACGTTTCTCACTTTCTTCAATATCAGTTGGAACCTATGGAACATAAGTGTATGTGTCACATTTGGGTGAGGAATTTAAAAGTTGGTATGTATTCTCTCTCCCCCCACCCCACCACAGTGACCTTGAATGCCCCTTGTTGAGCTGGCAGCATCAGAAGATGAAGGGATCCCGGACCACTGGGAGGAAATCCCATGCTTAGCCCCATCAAGTTTTGTATAAAGCACGTCAAACTTTCCCAAGGGGAGACAGGGCACTCTTGAGGAATGTCAATTATGGTGGCTCACATTAATTATCCTAGCACACCCCATTTGAGATACACACATATTTTTATCCAAATCATTAAACCACATTTTTTTCCCCTAGCAATCCATTTTCATAGTGCTTTAGCTTCTCTGGGCCAGAAATTCAAAGAAGACTTCTGAGCTCATGCAGCCCTCTTGGGCTGGAGCAGTGTCTCAGTGGTTAAGCACTTGCTTGGCATGTTCTATTGGACCCAGGTTCCAACCCCAGCACCATGTATACAACTAAGTGTTGGAGAAACAAAGACCTTATGAAAAACTAAATAAAATTGATTCTCTGTTTCTCTTTCTCTCACTCTCTCCCTCTTGCTATAAAAAAAAGAAAGAAAGAAAGAAAGAAAAAGAAAGAAAGAAAGAAAGAAAGAAAGAAAGAAAGAAAGATCTCCTCTTGACCTGCAAGAGAAGCAGCTTATTTTAAGGGTCCAACATTCACCTGGCCAGTGACCAAGGCATGGGGAACAACCTGAATACCCGACAGTTATGAGCTCTTTCTGTGGCCTGCCAAGGTTTCCAAATTCTCTTCTGATTATTTCTGCTCACTATAAACATATATAACTTGGTATTGTCAAGTGTATTTTTTCTTAGCTTAAATAGTAAATTTAGGACCTGAATGAAAGCTACATATATCCATTTCCTAGGTCTGCCATAACAAAGTACCACAAACCATAAGGACCACAGATTTATTTCCTCACCGTTTTGGAGGCTGAAAGGCTCTGATCAAGGTATCAGAAGGGTTGGTTTCTTCCAAGGCCTCTTTCCTTATAGATGGCCATCATTTCCCAGGTCCTCACATGCACATGGCCTTCCTCTGGCACCTGTGTGTATCTAGATTTCTTCTAATAAGGACTCCACTCATAATGGACTAGGGCCCATCCTAATGGACTCAGTTTGACTTGAGTACGTCTGTACAGGTCCTACCTGCACATAGTCTTGTTTTGAGGTACCAGGGTTAGGACATCAATTTATAAATTTCAGGGGACACAATTCAGCCCATAACATGGCATCACCAGGATTGAGAGAGAACTGAAGGACAAACACTGGAGCTCATGAGCATTGGGCCTCACTGTGTGAACCTAAGACTGAGCATGGATTGGCCCTATGGTGAAATTCTTGGAACAAATTACAAGGTTGCAGCTAGTCAATCCTCAGTTGTTGGGGGGCTTTTTGTAATATAAAATCAATTTTAATTTTGTTTCATGTGGCTTTCATTATTCCAACACTTTATTGTGTATGTGGTGCTGGGGTTCGAGCCCATGTCCTTGTGCATAGCAGGCAAGTGCCGTAACCACTGAGCCACCGCTCCAGCCCCAATCCTCAGGGTTGTAAACTGAGTTAAGTTGAATGATCTCAGATTGATCATGCACCTAGAGCAAGCAGAAAGGGCACAGAATTTTGTTTTATTTAATTATTTATTTTTAGAGTTTGTTTTTTGTTTTTTTTTTTTTTGAGAGAGGAAGAGAGAAAAAGAGAAAGAGAGAATCCGTTTTATTTATTCATCTGGCTTTTGTTTCTCTGACACTTAGTTGTGTATGTGGTACTGGGTTTAAACCCAGGTCTTTGCACATGCCAGGCAAGCACTCAAACTGCTGAGATCCAGCCTGGTCTTCGCATTTTAAAGTTCTTTTAAGATAGAAAAGTAAGTGGGCTTTTCAATGTTTCTTTCCCCCAAGTTAGTAAAAAATAGCATAAAATTCAAAATCGGTAGAATATTCAGTTAACAACTTGCTCTTTAACTTTGGTGCTTTTGTTTACTTTGTGACAACCAATCAGCTGGAACAGGACCTGACTTGGCCTAAGCCCTGCCCTGGTCTGAGTGGCAGCTGCCCCATGTCACTTGAAGGCACATTCAGGCCCCACAGAGAAACGGCTGCATCCAAACAGATGAAGCTTAGGCCACAATCATTTCCAATTGGATGAAAATATTTCCTTTCAAATTGGTTTTGCTGCCCTCTTTGAACATATAAAAGACCAATTTGGGGTTTCATATATCCTTTTGGGTCGTTTCACTCTTTCAAACTCATGCATATGGGTAAAAACATAAAAGGAAGTGAAATCAAGACTTGGAGCAGGGAGAAGTGATTAATCGTCGGCCTCTTTAAGACAAGTCACTACACAAAGCTAAGTAATAAATTAATAACACTTCAGAGCATGAATTAATAAAGACAGCTTGCCTAAGAGGTAGATGATAATTTATAAAGGCTTTTGTAGGCAAAACATCTCAGGCAGCCCCTGGGAGGTAAAAGCTTTGGGAACGACGGCCATCATGTCAGCCCCCTCCAACAGTTACTGGAAGAAATTTAACAAATCCATCCCAGACTCTAGAGCCAACTCTGGTTTAGATTAGAGAAATTTTCTTAGGACCTGCACAGAGTTTGGGCAGGAATGGGGTGCTATTTTGTGGTAGTACTGGGGAAACGGTGGATAGGGGCTTCCACAAAAGCCTGTGTGGTCTGGGCCCATTTCTAAGTACCTGCTAATGGCTCAGAAGTCTACAAGGTGGCACAGGATTGCACTTCGCCGCAGGGCTCTGCAGAACACCCTTCTGCTTCCCGGGAGTGTGTGGGGCAGCCTGGGCCCGACCATCCTGGCACCTCACTCGTAGAGCCCGTTCTGTTGCCAGCTACCCAAGCAGCCTTGACCTGGTCAGCAGGACCAGCCCAGAAGAAACTCCAAGGGACTCTATATCCCTCTTAGAATCCGCCTGTTTTTCCACACAGGCACCTGCCTTCAGCACTGAAGATAAAATAAATTCTGCTCTGAAATGGACTCTGGGCACCAAAGGCTTCCTTCTGGCCGCTTGTTGCTTGAGGTCAGTCTGTGATGAGCATAGGCTGCACCCTGGTCACTCACAGGTTGTCACGGGTTGCAATGGTACACTGCTTATCACATGCCTATAGCGTGGTAAGGGTGATGGAGATAGTTTCTCAAAGAAGTCAGTCAGACACTGATAAGACCTTCCTGCTGCAGGGGTCTGCTGACCAGAGGCCTAGAGACCAGCCTGAGGACCTGGTGGCTCAGGGACACAACAATGGCCTGGCCCAGCCTCTTCCACAGATGAAAACAAGCCCTGAGCATTATGCAAAGAGTGCTTTCTTCAGGGCTGGGATCACTGGGCTTGAGTTCTGACTTCATCAGAAGCTCTGTGGGTCTCCACTTCTCACTGGTGAAAGAGAGCTGCAGGGTGGACTTCAAATGTTTCGAAACTTTTCTTCAATCCAGAGCATAAGTGGAACCCGAGGAGCTGAACCCTGTTTGGAGCAGGGAAGAAGGTAGTTCCCCTCTCCGACCCACCACTCAAGAGCCTCAGCCAGAGAGAACAACTTCAAATCCACAGTGCAAGGTGCAACCTCCCAGCTCGATGTGCATGAACATCACCCCCATCTTGCTGACGTGGACTGTGATTCAGGAGTTGCGGGAAGAGCCTGAAGGCCTGCATTCTATCAAGCCCCAGGCATGCTGATCTGCGCACCACCTTTCAGGACAGGAGGTGATCTGCTTAGCCTGAAGCCTGTAAATTCTCCTGATCCCTAACCCAGGACACACCACTGCATGGGGTCCCCTCCAGTGATAGCTGTCACCTGAGTGGGGAAGTATCCAGCACCAGCTCCTTCTCTGTCCCTGTCTCTCTGTCTCTGGCTGAGTCATTTGAGAATTAGTTACAGATTAAATACTCTTTTCCTCTGAATGTCTCAGTTTATCTTTGCTAATAAGAGGGCCATTCTTCTTCTTCTTTTTTTTTTTTTTAAGAGAGAGGGACAGTGAGAGAGAGAGAGAGAGGAAGAAAGATCAGTTTTATTTAGTTCGGACGCTTCGTTGTGTATGTAGTGCCCGTGTAGTCCCACATGCCAGGCAAGCGCCCTAAGGCTGAGCCACCGATCCAGCCTCCACTTTTTTATGTGACTGCAGAAGTCACAGTTAGGAAATTTAGCATTGCTGCAGTTCAACTTTGCAGTAGTAAATTATAGTGCATAGTTATAAATCTTTCAAATTGTACCAATACAGTCCTTCCTGGATTTTTTTAAAGTTTCATAACAATCACATGGCCTCCTAATGTTGTATTCAACATTCATGTGGGTTAAAAAAAAATCCTTTCATTTCTGTGCCTGGAACCTACCTTTATTTTCAAAGTAAATACAACACGAATTTTTTTCCATAGTTTTAATAAACATTAGAGTTTATACATATGCAGTTACTGAGAAAATCAAGGAAGAATGCACTTTGCTTTTTCTGGGATCGAATGGAAGTTGTTTACCAGTTTGAAGCATCAAATGGCACAGGGAATGTTGCCTCTGGTGCACATTGCTGGGGACACACGTGTTGAGCATCCACGGGATTTGGCTTGCAGGTGTGAACAGTGACTATTTTATTGTACCTTCTTGTTTATGTCCCCTCATCCACACACTACAACAGATATTATTTTATTAGAAATTGTTTTCTTTTTATTTCTCTTTCATGTCACGTAAGGCATTGTGTCATTTTTTTTTAATGATGAATTACAGGTAGTAGTGATAATTTTATTTCAGGAATATAGAAGGGGTGTTACAAAATAATTATTATAAAAAGGACTTATTGATTCCACTAGAATGTCTAAAATTTAAAAGCCTGATCCTTCCAAGTGAGATCTAGAGCAACCAGCATGCTCAGACCCCAGTAGTAGGAAGGTAAGGGGTATAACCACTTAGGGAAAAAATAGGACAATTTCTTAAAAAGTCAAACAGCAACCTACTGTGTGATCCAGACATCTTCTTCCTAGAGATTTCCTGAAAAGATGCCAGGTTCAGGGTCACATGCCTGTAATCCCAGCAGCCGGACAGGCTGAGGCAGGAGGATTGTAAGTTCAAAGCCAGCCTCAGCAACTTAGCCAGGTCCTAAGCAACTTAGCAAGATCTTGTCTCAAAATAAAAAGGGCTGGATGTGATTCATTGGTTAGGTACCCCTGGATTCAATTCCTGGTAGCCTCCTCCCCCAAAAAAGAGAAAGAGGGAGATTTCTTGAAGAGAAATAAAAGCATTTGGTTATCCAGTGACCTTTGACTGTTTATAGAAGTTTTGTTGAAATAGTCTGAACTGGAAATAACCCAAATGTCCATCAATAGGTGAGTGGGTAAACAAATTATAGTACAACCTTACAGCAGAATACTACTAAGCAATAAAAAGAATGAACTATTAATACTCACAAAAACATGAATGAATTTCAAAATTATCTTGTTGAGTAAAAAATAATCAGACAAAGAGAGTGTATACTGCCTGATTATTCCACTTGTGAAAACTATAGATGATATCATTTCCATCTATAGGGATGGAAATTTACCTGAGGGGAGAGAAAACTTGTGTGGGTGTTATGGTTTCGGTATGGAGGTATTCTCCAAAAGCTCACGTGTGAGATAATGCAGGAAAGTGTAGAGGTAAAATGATTGGGTTAGGAGAGTTCTAACCTAACAGTGCGTTGATCCCCAGATAGCGATTAACTGGGTGGTAACAGTGGCCAGGTAGGTAGGGTGAGCCTAGAGGAGGTGGGCCGTTGGGGGCATGCCTTTGAGGTTTATATTTTGTTCTTGGTAAGAAGAAAACTCTCTCTCTCTCTCTTTCTCTCTCTCTCTCTCTCTCCTTGTCTCTGCTTCCTGGTGGCCACGTCCTGAGCCGCTTTCCTCTACTATATGCTTCTGCCATGATGTTAAGCCACACCTTGGATCCACAGCTGTAGAGACCTCTGTAACTTTGAGCCCACAAATAAGCTTTTCCTCCTCTAAATTTCTAAATTGGGTCGGTTGGTTAAAGCGGTGAAGAAGTTGATTAAAACGGTGGGTGATGGTTATGCCATTACCTTGATGGTGATGGTGGTCTCCCAAGTGTGTACATATTGTCAAAGTTTACCAAATTGTGCACTGTAAATATGTGAACATTTTAATATGTTAATCATAACTTAATGAAGTTATTAAAGAAAAAAGGGGCATTTGTACAAACTCCTGCCCCATTCAATAGAGTTCACGTAGTGCTCTCCCCAATCTGGGCCCTTATTTCGTTTTTTTAGGTAACTCCTCTTCTCCTGGGTGGTGAATCCTGATGGTTTAAGTTAATTATGGAGTTTTTCCCCTTCTGTTACCCTTCAAGGATTGGGTTTGGTGTGGTCATGAATAGCCATTCTGGGCAATGAGATACGAGAGAAATTCTGTGGGGAGGCTTCTGGGAAAAATTTACTTCCTTCAAAGAAAGACTAATAGAAAAGTGCCTTTTTCTTCCTCTTGAAACGGATGTGTCTAGATTTGATGTCTACATTTCTGAAACCATCTTGGGACCAGGAAAGACGGTGATCTGGGAACACAGCTAACACATGGAGATGTGCAAAGAAACTGGGTCCTTGGTGACGTTGTCCAGCTGTTGAATTGACTAACTTGGACTGTCTCTAGACTCCATATCATGGTAAGTACCCTTACCACGTAAGACTATTGAGTTCAAGTTTCTGCATGCTAACTGATAAAGTCCTTCTCTTTTGAGACTCAGCTCAATGATTACTTCCTCCGAGAATTCTTTCACAACACCGATTCCCTTTGGGGCCTAAGCTGAGTTATATAATCCCACTGCATATTCTCAGGGCATCTTCTTATGTCCCTTTTTATGTTGAATGTAATTTATCTGTCTATGATTCCCCTGCATTAGACTGGCAGCTTCTCAGGACAGGAAATGTGTTTCATTTATCTCTTTTTCACCAGAACCTAAGGGTGATCGACCCTTAGGCATGTCACACATGCAGATCAACTGAACTGAAACTGTGCCGTTCACCTTTTCTCATTCTAGAGAATGGGTCTCACTGCCTGCCAATCATTCCTTGCCCACATCTTCTCACAGCTAAGAATTCCTGCCTTTGATTCCTCAGTTGTTCATGGTTGGTCTTTCCTGACAATGTTAGAAACTGTAGCTGCCTTTGAAGTTTCCCTGCACCTGCCAAAGGCCATTCTCCAGGTGCATCCCTAGAGGCTACAAGGGAAGGAGGAGGAGGAGTACCTTACCCCTTTCTCTACCTCCCGGCACAGCCTCTTCAATTCCTGCCTGCTGTACCCTTGGCTTTTTGGAAGATCATCAGCTTTGGTGTCCACAGCAGGCTGGGCCAGCAGATTGAAAGGACTCATGCTTTCCCTTGCCCCTCCCCCAGGCCCACTTGGGATTAATTTTTAATATATGCTCAGGTTTGTCAAATATTTCTAAGTTTCTACTATTTGGCACGTTTGTATCTTGCTGAATATTTTCCAACAGCACCAATGATACTGATAGGTAAAATTTTTCTATTTCTCAGATCATTTCTAGTGAAAAGATGTAAACCCAATATAGACCCCTGAACATTTCCTTCCCCTGCATGGAACCCCAGGCTGAAGGCAACGTTGCTTATCTCTTCTTTGTCCACAAATTGTACAAGACGTTTTCTGCTTATCAGGTGGGGAAAGGGGTGAGGGACTTCTTTTAAAAATTTGTAATATAAAATGGCATGTTCTCTTTCCCCTCTCTGAGGGGAAATCAGCCTGGGCTTTTTAGTCTCAAAATAAAATAAATAAATAGGACTGGGTTAGCTGGGTATAGTGAAACATTCCTGTAATCCCAGCAACTCAGAAGGCTGAGGCAGGAGGATCACAAGTTCAAGGCCAGCCTCAGCAACTAAATGAGCCCTCAAGCAACTTAGTGAGACCTTGTCTTACCTAATAAAATATTAAAAAAGGCTGGGATGTGGCTCAGCGGTTAAGGGCCCCTGGGTTTACTTCCTGGTGCCAAAATATAAAAAATAAAAAGCAAAATATTAAACAGGACTGGGAATGCAGCACAGTGGTAGAGTCCTTGCCTACCATGTGTGAAGCCCTGGGTTTAATCCCCAGCACTAAAAAAGAAAGAAGAGAGGAAACCTGCTTCCACACCTTTGCTCTGTCGCTTAATAGCTATACAACGTTAAGGAAGAAGCTTAACCTTTTTGTATCTAGGGTCCCTCATCCCCAAAGTGGTGAAATTATGACTGTCTCATACAGCTGTTTGAAGTATCAAAATGTAGTAGGTACAGGGCTCATGGGCATACCTTGTACAAGATGGGTACAACAGAGGTCTTAAGTATCCCTGCGACAATTATTACTACCACCGATGCTGTTACTAACTACTGAGCATATACTATTTATTGTACGCCTGGCATTTACTCTAAACTTCTCTAAAAACCCTAGTCTCTAAGCCTGGTGTGGTGGTGCACACCTGCAGTTTCAGCTATTTGGGAGGCTGAGAAGGGAAGATAACTTGAGCCAACAAGTTGGAGTTGAGCCTGGGCAACATAGCAAGTCTCCATCTCTGGAAAACAAACGAAAAACATGAGTGAGTTCCTTTACTCCTCATTAAGTTCTTCTATGTGATGATTAAAACAAACAACAGTTTTTGAGTACCGTGTGGCAGGCACTTTTGCAAGTCCCTACGCTGATTTTCTATGGAATTTCCACTGCAAGCCCATAAGTGGTTACCATATGGGCACTGTGTCATAGCCAGGGAAACTGAGCCTTGGAAGCAATGTCTTGTCCAAAGTCACACCAACTGTGAGTGTGCAGCAGCTGAAACCTGTCTTCAATGCTGTCTAAATGTGTGGTTCCCAAATGTCAATCTGCATCAGAATCAGTCAACGGGCATGCTAAAACTCAACTCCTGGGCCCCTCCTAAGAGGCCCAGATTTGGTCACTCTGGGATGGTATCTAGAATGTGCATTTCTGATACTTTTCTAGGAAGTGCTGGTCTGGGATCATATTTTCAAATGCCTTGTGTTAGTGGGAGGCTTGCATAATCCTTGAGATGGGCATGGTCTTGCAGTGGGTATTTTGTTTTTCTAAGAATTCTCAGTTGTCCCAGGACTCACTGTGATTTCATCTTCTTTTGGGTCATTCTGAAGTTAGCACATGAGGAGACAGATTCTTCCATCCTCGATTGTGGTTATGAGGAGTGTGCTTGTTGGGATTCATATTGCTCTAGTAGTGTTTTGTCTTAAAAGAAAAAAAAAAAGGACCAGAAGCACTGGAGATGCCAACATGGTAGATTTCATATGCCATTACACAGTGGGACCGGGAAGCTCTGAAAAAAAATGAAGCACCAGTTTGGGGAAGGGGTTGGCTGTTTCTCTTGTTAATACCAGATGATCATCAAATAGGTAAGATCTCTAGAAAATCAGAATAGAGATTCTGGAACTGCAAAAGGAAGTCCTTATAAGAGTTCCAGTCATCAACTTATTCCCTCTCTGCTCCAAACCCACCCATGTTTGCTCGGCTTCCTATGTGCAGCTGGGCACTGGGCACATTTTCTCCTCTCCAGCTGCCTCAGTGTTAGCCTGTGTCAGGAGGGTGTGCTTTGTCAGTATATGTCTATGGAGGTCGCAGATGGGAAGAGGCTTATCTCTGCAGTTCCAGTGTGCCTCTCTTCCTCTGTGGTACAGCTGCCAGCAGAGTGGCTCACTCTCAAATCAAATTTCTCCTGCACCCAGCAGACCACTTCCAGAAGACCAGCTCCACCAGCCAGCATGGCTACAGGTGGCTTCCTGTAAATCAGCTCCAGTCCCCTGGTACCTAGCTGCCCATGTCCGGCTCTCCAGTAAGCATCCTAGCTGCCCAGTTTGTGATTCCTGCAGACCTGCTCCAGCTTGCCTGTACCTCTAGTAAGTTCTCAGCCGCCAGCTGGGCCCAAATTCTCCATCAGGTTTCGTCACCACTGGCAGGTATGTACATGTTTCTCTACAGTCACTCCATCCCCACTGTGGGCTGAACTTTAGTCCTGGAAGAGGGTCCTCTTTCATGTTCTTGGTTCTTTCATTGTACCTTTTCTACTCTAGAGGTAATAGCTTCTTTTTCCTATGCCTGAATTCCTTAGTTCTCTTTAAGTAGTTAACTACCTTTTAATAGCTAACAATTCTATGTAGTAAATTTTCTCTGATCAAAGATTGCTATGTATCTGTCTCCTCTTGACACCAAATGATACAGAATTACCAATATCAGGAGTGGTCTCAGAATACGGACGCTTCACCATGAGATTTGGTTTTACTTTGATCATGTATTTAGGTTTAAGTGCAGTGATGAACACCTTCTCAGTGGGAAGTGGATGCTAAGACTTGATGTCATGCAGTTGCTTTGCATTGATTGAGCTGGGGTAGTTTTAGTGTATTATGCACAGAAGAAAGTGGCCCTTGGTGGGAACCCTGTGGTGCTAGATGGATCAACCGGAGTGCACCAGACTTTTATAGAAAGTAAATGACAAACTAAAATCCTTTAACTCTCAGTTCAAGTCATGGTCTGAAGACCAGAAATTTCCGTGATTGCCCTAAAAGAAATTTCTATGTCGGCCACAGGCTGATATTGTTAAAAATCAAACACAGAATTTAATGGGGGGACTTGCAGAATCGCAACTTCAGTTGAGTTCATAGCCTCCCCAAGTTTCACGGGCAAAAGCAAGGGAATCAACAGGACAAGAACAAGTCACTGGACCTTGGAGTGGGGACGTCAGGTTGGAAGTTACATGATAAGACTCCTATCACTCAGTGTCCTTGCTTGCCCTTCTGTCTGAAACCAACCTTTTCCAGATGGAAAACCCTGTAGAGCCTCACCTGGGACAGGAGGCATCAAGGAGTTGCTCATTTTCCCCAAGACCCACCACAGCTGCCCCTTGTCACCACTATACCAATAACTAGGTTCCAATTGCAGCATGCTCCAGCGCTCAGGAGCAAAGTACAACCTGGATGGAAATAGCTTACATCCACTGCAGCACTTTGCTAATTTATGTGGGCCAAAGCCTGAAGAATATGAGTGGGGAAGATTTTTCAAAACACAATCCTTGGTCATCTTTACCATGTCTTTTCTTTGAAGCATAATCAAGGGTCCTTTCTTTTTTTCATCTTTTTCCCATTTTTATTGATTCTTTTTAGATAGACATGACATTAGAACATGCAATGACATAATTATAAAACCATGGAGTGTAACTTGTTGCAAATCGGTTCACAGTATTTCTCCCCCGCCCACTGTCCCTCCCCATTCTTTTTAAATATACATGACAATTAGAGAAACATTGACATCATTACAACAAGAGTCCTTTTTAAGCAAATAAAGAAATATCATCTTATAGAAGAAGTATGTGGAGATTGCCCTTAATAGAAACTAAGAATGTAATACAAAACTATAATATTTAAATCAGAAATATATCAGTATATAAATGAACAAAATGGTCAATGGAACCAAAGAGAGTCCAGAGAAACAGCTGAATTTGAATAGGAATTTGATTTGTAAAAGCAGTGGTATTTCAGGTAAGTGGTTATTAGTTATGTGTCACTATGACAAAATACCTGAGATAATCAACTTAAAAGAAGAAAGGTTTACTTTGGCTCCCAGCTTCAGATGTTTCAGTCCATGGTTGGTTGGACCTGTGACTTTGGGCCTTAGGTAGCAGGGTGCCCCATGCAGGGGAGGAAGCTGCTCATCTCCTGCTGGCTAGGCAATGAAAGAGAGAGAAGAAGAGGCAGGGGTCCCAATGTCCCCAAGGGCATGCTCCCAAAGACCTACCTTCCTCCAAGTAGGCCCAAAAGGTTCCAGTACCTCCCAGTAGCACCAAAATCTAGTAACACGTGGGCCTTTGGGGACATTTCAGATCCAAACTATAGCAGCTGTCAAACAACAAATAAGTGGAAGTATGATAATGGGCTAGTGGTCTGGGGTAGAAAAAAGAACGAGAAAGAAGGGAAAAAGAGAAAGAAAGGAAAAAGAAGACACTGAATCCATCATTCCTTACCTAAAATACATTCCATTTTGGTCTGTTATTTGCAACATACAAAAATCCGTAAAAGCATTTGAATAAAGGTAGCATTTTATTTGACTATAATGGTGAAGGACTTTTTCTTATAAAGTATGACATAAAACCAAGAAAACATAAAGAAAAGATTGATAAACTCAAAATTTAAAATGGCCAAAGCCCAAACACACATGAACCAGGAAATGCAACTGCCACTCCTATCATAGACAGAGATTATTTAGTTTACAAAAAGTTGTTATAAGCCCAAAAGAAAAAAAAAGGGTTAAAAAACAAAGGTTGAAGATGTGCAAAAGATAGAAAGCACAAGGGATTATTCACGGCACAGATTTTTGCTTGACTCTAGTCAGAATTCAGAAGATACATGGAAATGGTATACAGAAAACAGTCGGTTGCATTAGTGGGAAAATGCTGGAATTCCCAGTTTTAGAGAACTGATTAAATAAATCATGTTTTGCCCACATGGTGAGACACTCTAGAGCCCCTTAAAACAATGAAGTCTACAAGCATTGATGCCAAAAACTGTGTATGGTATATTACTAAGCAAAACAAACAAACGGAAGATCAAATTGCCAAACAGTACACATTGAATAACCTCATCTGTATTTTTTATAAAGAATATATGCACACTGTGAATGTCTAGAAAACATCTGAAAGTCACACTAAAAATTATTAACAGATTTTTTGCCTCTGGGAAATGGGATAGGGAAGTCTAAGGCTGTGTTTGATGAAAAGCCTAGAATTGTTAATTTTTATTTTATGTAGCTTTGGGCTGTCTAGCATTATTTTAGTAAGCACGCATCAATTTTGTATTTTAAAATTAAATTCCCCCTTACTTTTAAACTTTTACCCCCTCTTGGTACTAGGGATTGAACTCAGCAGCACTTAACTGCTGAAGCACATCCCAAGCCCTTTTTATTTTTTATTGGCAACAGGGTCTTGCTAAGTTGCTTAGGGTCTTCCTAAGCTGCTGAGGCTGCCTTTGAACTTGCAATCCTCCTGCCTCAGCCTCCTGAGTTGCTGGGATTATAGGTATGCACCACCACACCAGGCTTACAATTTTTTTTGTAATTATTAAAAGGATTTCCTTTTCTTTTTCTTTTTTGACAATTTCCTGTTTCCCTTCTCCTTTGCTCTGGGACTTGCCCAGGAAAACTGTTCTCAAGCTCCAACCAGGTTGGTTGAGCCACGAAGAGACAGAGACCTAAGTTCCCAGTTTTAGTTCTGCCTCTGTGTCACAGTATGCTACTGAACAACCCAACCTCTCTGAACCTCTGTCTCTTCATTTGTGGAGGGGGGCTGCTGGGCAAGGTGCCTCCCAAGCTCTGGGTGAGATGGTAGCCTGAGCCGAATGCAGCTTCCAACCCCCTCCCTGTCTCTGGAGACCAGCTCTGGCCATCTATGGGAAGCACCAGCACCCACCTTTGATACGCAGGTGCCGCTGACACTGATGGACACCAGGGACTTTTATTTCACCTTGGATCTGCCTATTTTAGGTCACTATCAGCCATTTCACATCTCAGACTTGCCTGTGTTATCTAAATGGCCTCTTTGGGGCTGGAAAACAGATAGATGCTCTTGTTATCAAAGGGAGCTGTCTTTGTTCTGGCTTAAAGTGGTTGCTGTGAATGATCCTGTCACCCAAAAACCTGGGTGGCTCCTGAGTTGAGCCTCGTGACATCGCAGGCTAGGACACATCTGTGGAAGGATCAGAGTCCCAGGCAACATGAACAGCCCCGTTGATGTGGCGTGTGCGTGGGTGTGGCTTTCTCTCTCCCGTGGTCTATGCCTGCCAGCGTGCTTGGTGCTTTCTGTGGGGTGTCTCATCTAATCCTCTAACAACCCCAAGAATCATACCATGAGCTCCATTCCACACACCATGAGGAAAAACCCGAGACAGGTGGTGGGGGTGGGAGGGCAATTTGTAAATACATGTACAAGAGACCAGTTCACTTTTAAGAAATTGAGTCAAAGGACACGTGCAAAAGTTTCCTTAACCACTAGTAAACTAGTCCTTTTGTCGGTGAGGACACAACAGATCACCCCAAACACCCTAGTGTGTATTGGACAAGGATGAAATTCACTGCTGATCTTTTCTCAGTTCTTCCCCACAACATCCTCTCAACCTCCACCAAAATCCTACTATTTCCATTTTTTCTTCCCCAAAGTTTGCTTAAGTAAATAAAAACCATCTGATTGTCAGCATTTTCCAAGTTATAGAAGCTGGGTGGGAGAAAAGCAGGGCTGGCGTGGAGATGGGATACAAAGTCAACGTGGACTTAAAGCATGGTGGGTGCCCGTGCGGAAGTTTGCACAAATATTTGGATCAATGTTTTTGGAGGCCAAGTGACATGTTTTGAAATATGGGGCTGGGAAACACCTTCACTGGGCTTGTTTTTCAGTGACAACTCCCACCTTATCTCCGGTGCCTCTGTTCTTCAGATTATAAGCGTATGTCCCATCGCTGTTGAAAATGAGTTTGTCAAGATGACAGGCTGCGTGGTGCAGAGCCGCACACAAAACAGGAAACCGCGGCAAACGCTTCCACGCTTCCCAGGGGACAAATTGCTCTGTTCTCCTCACCAGGAGCCACTATAGACGTTAGTGTTTTATTTCCTAGACCTATAAAAGTCCAATAGGTACCCGTATGTCAGACTCATGCATTTCTTCCAGCCCTTTAAAGTCTGCCGCAGTATTAGGTGTAGGGGAAACAGTAATCGAGTCCTCCCTGGCATGCGATGACCCCCTGTGAACACGCACAGATTCTAGCTGGAAGCGGTTGGGATGTTACCTCTGCTTTCTCTTGGCTCCTTGTTAGAACCTCTCACCTTCACAACCAAACCCCCATTCAGCCTTTGCGCTCTCCCCACAGCATACAATTACAAATCCCTTCTTTGTGAATCTAGAAATTACTCTGCAGCCCCTCGTTAGTTTTGCAATATCCCAGAAGAAGGTAGACATTTCTTTTTTAAAAGGACACAAGTGCTGGCCACGGTGGAGCCCTTGGGAATGGGGTTAGTGCTTTATAAAAGGGAGCCCAAGCCTGAGGCAGAGACTCCGGAGACTGAGGCAGGAGGATCGCAAGTTGGTGGCCAGCCTGGCAACTTAGCGAGACCCTGTGCTACAGTACAAATGAACTGGGGGTGTAGCACAGTGGAGGAAAGGCCCTGGGTTCAATCTCTAATGTGTGCCAGAGAGCTGCTCCGGCTCTGTCTATGAACCAGGTACTGAATATGCCAACGCCTTCATCAAATCTCCAGAACTGTGAGCAGTAAATGTCTTTTCTTTATGAGCCAACCAGTCTCCATGGTGTTCTCTTACAGCAGCCTGAATGGACTAGGACAGAGGGTAGAAATTTTTCTCTGCTTCCTTTGGGTGTCTCTATTCCTAACACTAAAGACAGAGCCAGGCACATTCTTGGTCCTCAGGAAATATTTGTTGAATTAAGGAATAAAGAAATCACAGAGGACAGCTGGAGTTATTGCCTCTCACGTTCATCGTTTTCTTTCTGCTAAGATCACCTAGAACATTCTTTGGAGAACCTCTTCTCTCCCATTCTCAGTGCTGGGCTCCTATGAAGCTGATTGACCCTCCAGCTCCAGGCTGAGCATAGGAGTCCCAGGCCTGAACCGTGGGCCACAGTGCTTGGCTCCGAAGGGCATGTGATCCAGTTAGGGTCCATCTTGAGGATTTTGTGGGAACCCTGGGAATAAAGAGTTATCTCCAATGGAAAATGCCATCTCCAAAGATACTAGGAGCCGGGGAATTTCAGGGATCTGTTTATAGAGGAGACCTATGTAAGAGTTAGCACAAGACAGGGAAAAAAAAAGCCAAGAAATGGAAAGAATGAGGCACATACATTAACCCTTGGATCTAACTATATCTGGGACCCAGAATGCACTGGAGTTTTTAATCACATAACTTAATAAACTCCCTTAAGCCAGCTGAATCTCTTAAAATCCATTTCAAAATATTAAATAATAAGTTAAGGAAATGTCAATAATTTTACCATCCTTATAACTGTGGTTTCTGTTTGAGTGTGTTAGGACCTGACTAGTCAAGTAGTCAAAAACCAGGTGGCTGTTTCAGAGACTTCAGAATACAACAACTTAAACAAGATGGATCTCCTGCCCCAGGCAGACGTCTGGGAGGCAGTCCAGAGTTTTCATCATGGCTTAACTAGGATTCCATCTTGTTACTTTGCCATTCTCAAAATGCAGCTTCTTTTCATGGTCCAAGACAGCAGTTCAACTCCTGATATATGTGTCTTCCTGCCAGCTGGAAGGGAAAAAGGAGGAAGAGGAAGATGTGTACAGACCCTCTAATGGTGCCAATGGCTTGCAGAAAAATCAGGGTGGGTAGATCAGAGAGAAATCCACAACACTCTCCCTCCCATCCATCATTCTTTCCTTCCTTCCTTCCCACCTTCCTCCCTCCCTCTCTTCCTTTCCTCCCTCCCTCCTTCCCATTGTTTTTGCTTTTCAGAGTGTACCTTGAGCACCTGCTGTAGGCTGCTTTGAGTGCCAGCAATGCAACATTGAAATAGTAGATGCAATTCTCACTTCCATGGAACTTTAACTTTGGAGTTAGTTATATTTAAAATGTCAGAGGTCGGACTGGAGCAGTAGCTTGGTGGTTATGGTGCTTGCCTGGCATGCGCAAGCACACGAGTTCAAACCCCAGCACCCATGTACACAACTAAGTGTCAGAGCAATGAAAGCCATGTGAAAAATTCAATAAAAATTGATTCTCTCTGTCTCTCTCTCTCTCGCTCTCGCACTGTCCTTCTCTCTAAAAAAAAAAATACTTTAAAATTTTTTCAGAGGTCAGTTTTCGATGGTGGTTGATCCTGGGCCTTCAGTTTTGCAAGGTTTAAAATGCTCATCCATCTCCCACTTCTAAGGGCTAGGGGTTTCCCATCTTCTGATTCCCATGCCTATCAGACCAGGAAAAGACTGCTACCTCCATTCACTTGTGGAGTAATATTACTCATAATCAGAATTTATTTTCTTCATCATGTTTATGTTAGAAATCTTTGATCTTTAATTTGCTGTTAAAGACTTTGGCTATTTTCAAAGGAATTTTAGGCAATTACAGGAGGATGTACCGTTTTTATCTATAAAATGGAAATAATGAAGGATACCCAATTCATAGATATGTTGTAAAGATAAGATGAGATAATCCATGTAAACTTCATAGCATAATAAAGAGGTTGATTATTTCTAAAATCATTTTTATTATATTTTCTGACCAGAAAACATTCTTTCTCTCTCCCTAATTCTACTTAAGGAACCTGGCAGAGAATATGTCTGATTTTTTTAAAAATGAGGATATAACACTTTTATGTTTAGTAATTTAATATATAAGAATACAGACCTTTTGGGGGCTGGAGGAGTTCTCAGTGGTTTCGGCACTTGCCCGGCATGTGCAAGGATGCAGGTTCAAACCCCTGCACTACGTGCACAATAAAGTGTTAGAGCAATGAAAACCACATGAAAAACTAAATAAAATTGATTCTCTCTCTCTCTCTCTCTCTCTCTCCCTCTTTCTTAAAAAAAAAGAATACTGACCTTTTTTGTTTAAAAAAATTATGCTCATTATAAAATATTTAAATAGAGAAGACTGAAGGTAAGAATCGTTTTTAAAATAACCAAAAAACCTAAAATGTTTGTCATCAGGTGAAATGACATTAAACATCTTTGTAAGTAGATATAGCAATGATAATGCTTTTAGCTCCAAAAATATAAAGTCTGTACCTAATCGCTTTAACACATGGAAATGTGTGTGATTGACATCCAGAGACAAGGTGATCACCAGGTTGGCCTGATCCAGCTTCGCTCCTCCAGGTCTCTCCTCTCTGTGAGGTGGGGCACAAGTCCGAAGCTGGCTTCACTGGGGCAGTAGAAACGTCTGCAGCAGCCATAGGTTTTGAACCATTAAACTATCAAATCTGGAAAGAGAAAGGGAGCTTCCTGTGGTGACCTCTCATAAAATCTTCCCTCAAGAGTCCCTTACGTGAGCTGGGTCACAGGCCCATTCCAGGTTCTGAAGCAGAAAGATGCCACACTCTGGTTGGTGTCAACCTGAGTTCCCTGGGATAAGGAGAAATAGAAATATCCTCAGACTAATGGTGCCACCCCCAGAGCTGAAGCTGGGCACAGTTCTCTGAAGTCCTTCAGCTGCTTAACGGAGGGAATGAACTTCAAGAAATTGGGATGGGGCTGAAGCAGTGGCTCAGCAGTTGGAGCACTTGCCTGGCATGCACGAGGACCAGGGTTCAAACCCCAGCACCACATATACAACTAAGAGTCAGAGAAACAAAAGCCTGATGAAGAAATAAATAAAATTGATTCTCTTTTTCTTCTCTCTTTTTCTATCACTTCTCTCTCCCTCTCGCCTCCCACCTCTTTAAAAAAAAAAAAGAGGGGGGATGTATGCCGAAGAGAGATTGGAAGAAAGAAAACAGACATGGGCAGAAATATTTTTGCAGAAATATGAGCGTATTTATCCATTCTAATCTAAATAAAATGATAGATTTAATATTACTTGAATTTAACCTTAGGAAAGTAAAACTAAAGTTGAAGGAGTTTTGCTCTTGAATTCAGTGTTCTCTCCTGGGAAAATAAGGGTAAGAAAAGAAATTATGCAAAATGTTTAGAGGTCAGAGTAATTTTTTAGCAGCATATTTCAGTTTTAGATTGTATTGAATGACTGAAGTTTGTGAAAGACGAGTGCATCTTTAGACTTGTATTTCCTCCTGTCTTCCCACCCTTCGTCTCCCAATTTTGGCTCAATTGCTAGTTTTACAATATCATAGTTTAAAATATTCACATTCTGTTGAGGAAATATTTCTTTCATAATTGCACAATATCATCAATTTCCATTCAAATGAATTACATGTTTGTGGCAAATTATTTTTTACCCCAATCTGTACATTCCCAACCACTCTATTTTTTTTAATCTCTAAATTGACTGGATTTCATTGCTAAATAATTCTTCTCCAGAAGAAGCCATGGGTGTGTGTTCGTTGAGTTCTTTTGTGGGTCAAGATATTGATCTGTGGCTTTTAACAGGACCTCATCAGAAATTTTAGATGGTGCTACTTTGTGTCCTGGCATTGAGTACTGATGATCAGAATCAGAAGCCAACCTAACTAGCCTCCTTTACTTTTTATGTCCTATGTCTGAGGACATTTTGCTTTAAGTCCTTGAAGTCCAATACATTAGCGAGGTTACGTGTTCGTGTTGATCGTTTGGAGTTTGTTTTTTCTTAGGTCATGGTGCTCCCTTTCTGTCTGCAGGTTCATTTCTCCATTTGTCAAAGCAACTTCCTCATTTTCTTCCTTTTGTCAATCAATTCAAACTCAGAAACTGCAGAAGCGAAAGGACTTTATTTGAGTTCCTAGGAATTGCAATTTGGGATACACGGGTTCAAAGAGTTCTAGATCAGTGTTCTAAAGAAGTTGGGGAGGTGGGCGCCTCTGTGGGCAAGCAGTGCTGTTGATTACAAAGCGGTGAACATAGCTTTGTAGGAACCTTCCGTTGAAGTGTTGAGAAAGAACGGGGGCTAGTCATGGTAGAAGAAAAGGAGAAATGTATGAGCAGAATAGAAATGTCCGTAGAGCAAAGTCCAACGCTCTTCACAGGCATTTCAGTGGGGTGCCTGGTCCTTCCGGAGGCTGCAGTCAGGTGAATTCGTGCGTGTAAATCCATCCTATACCAATGCTCCAGGCAGAGCTTGAGAGGTGCGTAAGTCCCATTCCCCCAATGGCTTCCCAACCCCATTTTGAAAAGCTCGTTAGCTGTTTCTTTCATCATACTTTTCATTTTATTTCCACATTTTGCATATTTAGTCTGTCTTAGTCTGTCGTATTTGAAGATCTTTTATTTCCCTGTCTTTTGCTTTTTACAGTATATATATCCATTTCCTTCTCCACTTGCTGTTGCGATTTCTCTATTCTTTTTTATTCTTTTCTGCTGATTTCCACTCATTTTATTCATATTTTAAATATCAAGGGAGGAGAGTCTCTATTTCGTCCTCTTTCTTCAGAAGTCTACATTGTTTATTTTCATTCATTATAAAATCAGGGAAAAGTGACTTCTATTTTTCAAAACACAAAAAGTTCATACATATATACAACATTCAATAAAAGCTTTCAAGTATGGGGCTGGACCGGTGGCTCAGTGTTTATGGTGCTTGCCCAGCATGCACAAGTACACAGGTTCAAACCCCAGCACCCACGTACACAGCCAAGTGTCAGAGCAACGAAAGCTATGTGAAAAACTCCATAAAAATTGATTCTCCTCTCTTTCTCTCTCTCTCGCACTGTCCTTCTCTCTTAAAAAAAAAAAAAGGTTTCAAGAACAATGCAACCATTATTTTATAAAAGTGAAGTCATAGAAGATGGTTTGTTTGTTTGAGGTGGGGTATTGCTTTCTTACCCAGGCTGGTCTCCTACTCTTGGGCTCAAGTGATCCTCCTGCCTCTACCTCCCAAGTAACCACGACAGCAGGCATGCACCACCGAGCCCAGTGTTTATACAGCCTTAAGGTCTGATAACTCTAGGATCATGTGAGTTTTGTTTGGCTTGGTTTGGTTTGGTTTTGGGACAGGACGGTCTTACTAAATTGCTCAGGCTGGCCTAGAATTTGCTATAGTCATCCTGCCTCACCCTCCTGAGTAGCTAGGATTACAGGCATGCACCACCACTCCCAGCTGAATTTTGTGTTTTAATGCTACATTCAACTCAGAAATCTGTCAGCAGTGTTCCTGATGATGACTTCTGCTGCTCTCTCTGATGGGAAGCTTACTCCTTGTCAAACCCTGTCATTCAGTGGACAGACAGCTCTGTGTTTGAAATTATCTCCCTATATTTAGGCAAAGTGCACTTTTCTTAACATTAACCTATATTTTCTAACTCTGCTGTGCTTAGCAGGTGGAAAAACAAGAAACCTTCAAAGATGTCACAATGTAGAGACTTTGGCATCTTGAAAAGAAAAAGCAAAAACTAAAAGATTCAGTGTGTATGTATGGGAAGAATACAGATCATAGTAATTTACATGAACTGTTTTCTATTTGTGGCCATATTTTTATAGCAGAAAAAGGATTTTAATTGTAAAATGCCAGTTTAACTTTATAGCAAGTTCTTTAATCTGAAAATGAATCCTATGCAATTCTTGTTCAAAGCTAATAGATAATTGTTCTTCCAATTATTGGTAACTTTTAAAGAAAATTAAGTAGAGTGTTGCCGATTTCTGGCATTATTGCCTCTCTCTGCCTCCCAGGTTGCTGAATAAGCACTTGTTGAGTGAGAAAGTATTTCCTGGGGTCCAGACCATGTTTCAGAAGGAAGCAGCCCAAGGACCACTTCCTAATCAGCACATGCCACTTGCTAGTGCCAAACAATCCATTTAAAAATACAAGAGCACAAATAACTATTTTTATAGACAAATGTTTTTACATTCGATTCTAGCTTGTAGCAGAAATGTATTTGAATTCTACAGACGTTTTTTTTGCATGTTGCTTTAGCTAAAGATTCCCCTAAAAGTGCTTAGCAACTTCTGATGGTTTTTTGCTCTTTTTCTAACATCAGAAGTTCCCAAAAGTTGGGCACATGGAGCGCACCTGGGATTACAGGTGTACTCAGGAGGTTGAAGCAGGAGGATCATAAAATCAAGGTCAACCTGGGTAACTTAGCAAGACCCTGTATAAAAAATGGTAAATGGTTGGAGATGCAGCTCAGTGGTAGAATGCCCCTGGGTTCAATCCACAGTAATACAAGCAAAAAAAAAGTTCGGAAGGAAATTAGTAATCAGCTAAGAGACACATGGATGGACACCTAAGGGTAGTGTAGCCTTCCAAAATGGTAAAGGACAGAGATCCCTGACTCCCTCCCAGCCCCAGCCCCACTTCCACTTTGATCGAAGGTCAATGTGCTTTGCTCCTTCCCCCCACAGCCTCCATAAGAAAGGGTGACCTTTCTGAGTCTGACAAAGCCCATGAGACTCTTCCGTGGGTCAATGCACACAAACTTTAAGTCAATCTCTCCCAAACTCACAATTCTTAGAATCTTGCTTTTTTTCCTCCACTTGAGTACTAAGCCAATATTCTCTTTAGTTATGGTGACCTCAGGCTTCTCCCTC
The DNA here is from genome assembly GCA_004027875.1 of Aplodontia rufa. Taxonomy (NCBI): domain Eukaryota; kingdom Metazoa; phylum Chordata; class Mammalia; order Rodentia; family Aplodontiidae; genus Aplodontia; species Aplodontia rufa. The sequence goes on from PVKS010012723.1 coordinate 24,683, forward strand.
ATCCTTCTTCCCTTGCTTTACTTCTGTAAAGGAGCAGGCTTCTCCTGATGGGTTTTGGTGTTCCTATGCCTAACGGTGCAAGGGAGAGCTATAAGAATACAGATCTCTTCTCCAGGCCTGATTTTCCCCTTCAACTCTCAGGGGCTGACATTTTATCAGAGCAGTCTGCCCTGGGAGGCAGATCCTTTGCATACATTATATCAGTTCTCAGGGACTGTCGAGACAGGTTCCTTCTTTAACCTTATTTCACATACTGGGAAATGCGTTGGGGCTGGCCCGATGTAATGTATCTAGGAAGTGGAGGAATTGGAATTTAAGTCTAGATAGTGCGATTTTAGAGTGTGAGATCCTCAAACAGACTACATGCTGCCCCACAGAGCCTTCACACACATCAAGTGCAGAAAATGTCACAAGCAGGCATGCTATGCCTCTCTGGAACCCACTCCAGTGTCTTCTCCCTGCACATCTTGTGAGCACTCACACAGAGCTTGCTCTTCCAGGTGATAAAAGTGGAGAGGAAGGTGTCTGCAGGTGGCACGTGATGCTGGCATAGTTTTACGCAGGATCACACAGACCTAATGACATTTCCATTTTGGGCAATGTAGTGGATTGCATTACATGAAAAACCTCCTGCTAGGAGACACCTGGAAAATCAGTATAAAGCAGAACTAGCATCCCTCTAAATGTCCAACTGAGCTCACAAAAAGGAAGAGGAAACCCCAAGGGCCAAAAATTGAAATGGAAACTAAAAACCAGAGTAAAACCAACACACCGAAGCCAGGGCTGCCTAGGGGTATTTGATGATCTCACAAACCAAGGAGTTTGAGATTTAATGGTTAGTCTGGGACAGAAGGAAGAACTGATATCCCACATAATGCTGTTACCCTTAGTGAATGGGTAAAAGGAAAAAGTCCTACCTCCTGCTCACCTCACCGCCAAAAAGAAAGGACCATGGAAATAAAATAACAAGGAAGCTTGCATTCCTTGGCTTGAGCTCTGAGTGGAGGGGAAAGAAATTAGAAACCCCAGCCTGCCCTCTCCAACTTTGGCGTTTGAAGTTGGGGTCTCTGTATGGTGCTGGAGACCTTCAGGTATTAAGTTAGCATAGAAACAGTTCTTAGATGCACCCAAAGTTCCTGACAAAGGAAGCCCTGAGGAGACATCCTCAAACCAGAGACTTGGTATTCCCATGGATTAAACATGGAGTAAGATTAATTTGAAGTCCAAGATTTTAAAAAACCCAAATCCATGAGCCAATGCCAGCAGGCATAGCAATAGAAGATCTAAATCTTCCCCAAGCTCAGATATGAGACAGAGATTGTAAAATAAGAACCTTTTTGGTGATTGAAGGTAAGAAAGAAGTATGAGAGAAAAGGAACCACCAAGAAGACTAAGCACATTGTACCAAATAAAATAGAACCGTGACAAGTGGATATTGACGTCAGTCAGGTCGCAGCTCAAGAAGAGAGGAGAACAATTCCAAAGACAGTGGGGAAACGGTCCAGGAAGGCAATCTTGGTCTTTTACTGGAAACAATGAACAAGAATAGCTCTTGGGTACTGGCGCTGCTATGTCAGTAGACTTTTTTGCGTGTGTGTGAAGGGACAGATAATAATTATTTTCAGCTTTGCCAGAGAGCCTTCCCCTTTGTAGCATGAGCATCTTGTATTTTTTAAAAACCCATTAAAAATATAAAAAATTTCTTTAGCCATAGGCTGTACCAAAACAGTCCTTGGGTGGGATTTGGCCCCAGGGCTATAGTTCATAGACCCTTGTACTAAACCTTAAGTCTGTAGCTGCTCCAGGGGAGAAACGTGCCAGGAAGAGGAAAAAGAGAACACAAGACGCCCCCATGACGATCTGAGCGTCTGGACCCACCGTGGGTAAAGATTCAATCCAGGAATTTCTGACTATAATAACCAATAAATGTTCTTTTTCCAAAGCCGGTTTGCCTTGGTCTCGTGCCACTTGTAAACAAAAGGACAACAAGCAAACTTCGCAACGTTGTTTGAAGTTCACTTTAAAAGAATCTCTACGTCCTTTATGAGTGATAGTCTGCCTGCCTAAGCGGCAGTTGCTATTGTTCAGGAATTAGTCAAATAGTTAAACCCCAATGAATGCAGTATTATTTTACAATCAGTTTGTGTGGAGAAGGAGCAATAGGAGAAAGGAAAATAATTCTAGAGTCTGTATCAGGCACTGTATTCAGTCATTGACATGTTGTCTCCTTGACCAGTCACAGTGGCTTTGTGAAATTTGCATTGATTCTATTTTACAAGTGAGAAGACCAGACTTTGAGAGGCTAGGTCATTGCCCCATGCCACACTTAGAAAGTAACAGGCTGACCCCTCGATTCATTCCCAAAATCTGTGCTGGACAAAATCCCTCCGGTGTTGCAAATGTGCCACATCAGGGCTCAGTGAGTCTTGCCCGTAAAGGACCAGACAGCAAATATTTCATTTTGTGGACTACACATCTGTTGAGATCACTCCCCTCTGCCGGATAGTGACAATATGTAAATGAACAGGTATGTCTGTATTTCAATAAAACTTTATTCACAAAAAATAAGTATTGCGGAGGATTTGGCCTCAGGCTGCAGGTGTTGACACCTGTCCTTGTTGGTTGTTGTTCTTATAACTAATGAACTTAACCAGCCAAAAAGAAATCTCCAAACAATAGCCCTAAGTTGTTAGTGTTTTGTTGATATTGCATTGAGATACTTTAATCAGAATGTCAGTATGGATGATTGGAATCATTCATCTGGAACTATCTCTTAAAATTCAGTGATTTTTCTTTTAAGCACTAGATATTGAATTAAATTGAATCCAGGGGTGCTGTACCACTGGGGCACATTATATTTTTATTTTGAGACAGGTCTCACTAAGTAGCCCCGTGCTGGCCTTGAACCTATTATCTTCCTGCTGAGCTCCTAAGTCACTGGGGTCACAGGTGTGTGCTACCGTGTCCAGCAATATTAAGATCTTTTCACATTTCCAAACTATTCCCCTGATTTGATTGTAAGCTTTTTAAGATCAGGGGTTCACTCATTCTCTAGATCAGTAGTCGAATCCTGCTCATGGGCAAACTAAGCCCCATGAACCAATTCTGCCTCTCCACTCCTGCCTGTTTTATTTTTATTGTTATTTTATTATATTTTGTGTGGGCTATTATGGTTTGAATGTGAGGTGTCCCCCAAAAGTTCATGTGCGACAATGCAGGAAGGCTGAAGCAAAATGATTGGGTTAAGAGAGCCTTAACCCAAACAGGGGATTAACTGGCTTCAGGTAGGTTGTGGCTCGAGGAGGTGGGTCACAGGGGGCATGCAGTTGGGTTATATATTTTGTATCTCATGAGTGGAGTCTCTCTCTGCTTTCTGGAGCCATGCCTTGACCCACTTCCCTCTGCTAACTTCTTCCTCCATGATGCTGAATGTCATAATGTGCATGAAGGACTTGGGGGTTTTCATTGATTATTCATGCTACCAAGGGATACAACATCATGTGTCAGGAGAAGCACAGGCTTGAGCTTGAGCCCTGGGCTCTACCACAACTGTAGAATACAAGTTATTCAACCGCTCTAAGCCTCAGTTTCAAGTAAAGGATAATAATGGCATCTATGGGGTGGGATTGCAGTGGGAAGTAAATGACATGAGAGTCCAGTGGCTGTCACATAATATGTGCTCAATAAATAGGAGTTTCCTATTGTCCCATTAGATGTGCATGATTCCTTGGCAATTGTTCAGAGCTGTATTGCTCAACGGTAGCCACTAGCCACATGCAGCCGTTGAGCATATGAAATGTGACTAATTCAAACTGGGGTGTGCTATAAATGTAAAATACATACTAGGTTGCAAAGACCTAGTATGTCTTGGGAGGCAGAGGCAGGATGATTGCAAGTTCAAAGGCAGCCTCAGCAAGTTAGTGAAGCCCTGTCTCAAAATAAAAATAAAAAGAGCTACTAATGTTGCTCAGTGGTTAAGCACTCCTGGGTTCAATTCCTGGTACAAAAAATAATAATAATAATAATTAAAAAATAAAGACCTAGTATATACTAAAGATTATATTTTATTATTATAAAATATAATAAATTTTATAGTAGTTGCATGTTGAAATGATAATATTTTGGACATATTGTGATAAATAAAATATATTTACAAAACAATCTGATTTATTTCTTTTAATTATTTAGAACGGATCCTGGAAAATTTGAAGTTATATTTGTGTCTTGCATTATATTGTTGTTGGACAATGGCTGGTCCAGAGAAATGATGGAATTGAATTTCAAGGCTTCTCTAAAGCCTAGGTGATGATGTAAATATTTCACTTTTTGTTGTTAAGATCTAGTTGCTTAAAATCCAGTGGAGTTTTAAAAGTAGGATCAGTAGGGATCACGCTGTTTCAGCAATTAGATTAGGTTGACTTTAATGGGGAAAAAGCCAGCTGTCCACCTTTACTTTCCACGCATTCCACCAGCATCTATATAATCTGAATACCCTGTCTTCACATCCTAGCAGAAGAGTTGTGCTGCGTCTCCAGCTCCCCTCCAACACACAGAACACCACGCGCTCCACCGCATGGCCTCCGCTGGACTGCACCGGGAGTTTTCTCTGTGTGACATTGCCTTCGATCCTTAAACTCTTCATCTTACAATCCACACGAGGACTGAACTGTAGAGGAGATTCTTTCGAAGGCCTCAGTGATGCTAAAAAAAAATCACTTAAGTGCACACACACACAAAACACATGCAGAAGCCAGGCATCGAGCCACTGCCCCTAATCCCAGCAACTGGAGAGGCTGGGGCAGGAGGATTGCCAAGTTTGAGGCCAACCTGGGCAACGTAGTAAGCCTCTATCTCAAAAATTTTTTAAAAAGGATGGGGTATGTATTCACTGATCAAGCACCCTGGGTTCAATCCCCAGTGCCCCCCCAAAAAACCCTAAAAATTAAAACAACACAAAACAACCACACATCAGGAGCCCGGTAGAGGAGGTATGGTCTCTGTCAAAACAATCAAATCCAATGCACTAGCTACCCAGAGGTAGAAGCACGTCTTCACACACCTAGTCTCCTCTTCCTTGCCACCATCGGTGGGTCAGTTTGCTGAGTGGGGGCAGTGGGAGGCTCCTGCTGAGCACTTGTGCAGATGAAGGCGGAGAGGCAGAGCAGAGCGCGCCAGTTTTCACTATGAGGCCCCATCATTATCAGTCTCCATGTCCTGCTTTTCCAGTCCTCAGCTCTGCTAACCTGACTTCCAACCCCAACGCTCCCCGCCACGTCTGCCTCTCCCTAAAGCCACAGGACCTACATGTTGCTCAATACAGCAGCTCATTTTCAGTCTTCTTGAGGGCAGCAGGTAGAAATATGTTAGGCAGCCAGGCTTGAGGGCCCCTCCCCAGGCTGCGTTTTGCTTTTGCATTTTTGCCATTGACCACAAATGGAATGGACAGCTTGTGACAAGTGACTCCTTCCGGGCCTGAAGGTATGCACTGAAACCCTGAGCCAGTCCCTGAGGCAAATCTCATGATCAACATCCTGATTGGACAGAGAGCACATGAACACCAGGTGACAGGGTGCAACTGGACTCAAAGACCCACTTATTTAACATCTCTAACCCATAGACCTCAAAGCCACCTGTATCCCCTCTAACATTATCACATAAACCCCCAGACAACAGTCACCCAGTTGCAACCCTCTTGGGATCCTTCTCCCTGTGAGAGCTGTGCTTTCTAATTCACATGTCTTAACTAGTCAAAGGTAGAGCCCTGGATCATGTGAGGTGTCTGCTCCAGAGTCCATACTTGTGACCTGTCTGTCCCCACCACCCTTCCCATACTCCCTCCCACTTGCTACCCTTCAGCCATAGTGATTCCTGCTGTCCTTGAATGCCAAGTCTCTTCCTGCCTTTTTTTTTTTTTAGCTAAAGTAAATGCTCTTCCTCCAGATTGTCGCACAGCTCCCTCCCTCTAATTCTGGTCTCAGATCAATGATCTCCTCCTCAGGGAGTTTCTGGGTCAGTAGTTGGAGTCCTCTTGCAGGGTTATTTCTTTTATTACCCCTCAGTGCAAAGCATCTATTTCTCCCCACCATCAGTGCATGTTTCTTATGCAGAATTACAACCAGTGTCCACATTCTCAGACGTCTATGGTCATATTTCCACATTTAAGCTAACAGACTGGTCTATTTAAAGACAAAAACAAAAACAAAAACCTGGAACCTCGGTGCCTGATAGTCGTCTGTGCCCTTAAGAAATTCTCTGATGAATGGGGAGACGCACAAGATCCACATGTGTTGCGTATTATCTGTGCTCTTGGGGAGTACAGGGGTGATGTGCACAGCAAGAGAACACCGACCTGCCTTTGCAGAGGCCGTTGCCAACAGTTGAGGGTGGAAGCATCAGAGGCTCCTGTTGCCCCCAGTTTCTTTAATCCCTTGTTTCCATGGTAACAGGATCCCCCCTTTTTCTGATGGACACAATCATTAACAAAAGCAATAACTACATCTCTTGTGCAGCAGATATGTCCATGTGACAATGCTACGTGGAAGCTCCTAAATGGAGCTTCTTGGAAGGGACCACAAAGAGAAAGGCAAGACTATCTTCGATTCTTCTTTCCTGGGGGGTAAAATGTGGATCCAAGAACTGGATTTCAAGCAGGTATTGTGGCCAATGACCGTGGAAGCTACATAGTAAAGAAAGTGGAATAATTAGGTAGAACTTGGGTCTGGATGATTGGATGATTGAGCAGAAAAGGAATTGGCTTTTTGATAGTTTGTGCACTTGTAATTTTTATTTTTCTATCATTTACAATCAAATCTGATCTTGACCCCGAGGGTGGTGGTGGTGTTGTTTTTAAATAAATGAGCCTGGAAAGAAAAAGCCAAAATAGTAAAGTCACTTTAAGGAACATTAAGAAATTTGAACTTCATCTTAAAGCAATGAAATGAGGGCGAACATCTTTTAGTAATGAACCAACAGAATCACTATCACTTTTTTAAAAAAAATCCCTGTGAGAGTGAAAGCATTCTTGGGAAGAGTGGACTGGAGAGGTCATGACTGGAGGCAAGGAGGCCAGTTAGAAGGCTGGGGAGGAAGAGCAGCAAAATGGTGAGCCTCTGAGATGTTGTGGCAGAGGCAGAGCTGGGGAAGACAGATTGCAGGGAAATGGAACACGTAGAATCTCTACAACTCACTGTCTAGATGTCCTGGCTGAGAAAGGAGCTCTTGGAATAGCTTTCAGGATGAAGCTAACCTGGATGAAGGTATCACTTGTGAGTGGAAGGCGTTAGGAGGAATGGTTTATTGTGCCTCAGAAAGGAAACCACCTCTAGGAACAGGGAAATTAAACAGCAGATGAGTTTGGAAACCGGGATTTAACCTAGTTTCAAGATGGCAGATCCGGGGCTGGAGCGGTGGCTCGCTGGTTACAGCGCTTGCCCGGCATGCGCAAGTACACAGGTTCAAACTCCAGCACCACGTACACATTAAGTGTCAGAGCAACAAAAGTCATGTGAAAAACTCAATAAAAATTGATTCTCTCTCTCTCACTATCCTTCTCTTGAGAAAAAAATGGCAGATCTGTTAGGATTTTTGACATGGTAAAAAGCATGAACCAAAATGAACTGCTGGTTCAAATTTTAGATAAACCTAAGTTGCTGACCTTGAGTCAGGTTATTTCACCTTGTAGACTTAGTTTCTTCATCTGTAAAATGAGCTCAAATCACAAAGACCTCACTGGGTTTTGTACCCAGTAATGAAATTCCCAGTCAGTTGCTCGGATATGGAATTATCCAGTGAACAGAAGGCAACTGGGAAGCTATTGTTCTTTGCTTTGCATTCAGGTCATCTATGTGACTTATTTTTCCTCCTCCTGCTTTGTCTCTCTCTCTCTTAAAAAAGAGACAGAGAAGAAGAATCAATTTTGTTTAGTTTTTCATATGGCCTTCGTTGCTCCAACACTTCGTTGTATATGTGGTGCTAGGGTTCGAACTTGCACCCTTGTGCATGTCAGGCAAGCACCAAAACCGCTGAGCCAGCGCTCCAGCCCTCCTGCTTTGTCTCTAAAGGGTTCTTATACATGACACGGTATGTAGTATATTTAGTCTCAATGAATTCTCACGAGACAGCATATTCTCAAATAAAAACAAAGATCAAAACAGAACTCAGCATGCGCAAGCTAGTCTGTGAAAAGCTACTAATATTTACCTTCGCTTTGATTCTCTTCCTGCCCTGTGTTCTCTCTCAGCTTCTCTTATTTCCTCTGTACTTCACCTAGCCATTCTAGCAAAGACTTTTAAAAATAAAGTGTCCCTGATAAAGATTTTGATAAATGCCTTGATGTCTTAATGTAATGGACAAATGATTCCCTTTTTAATAAACCTTTTTTTCTTTGAAAAAAATCTCAATTGGTATTATTAAACAACCAAAAAAAAAAAAAAACCTCAGCCTGACATGTATAATATTAATCAGCAGTAAATCTGGAAGAAATTCAAAACCCAGACAGAAGTCTTTGATTCTTTAAAGCATATTTAATCATGTCTTAAAGCAAAATGAAAGACCACAAATCTATATGGACACTACAAACAGGGAAGAAATAACTTTTTATCAAAATCTTGCAACCTTATTCACACCAAAAGAAATCATCCCTAAGCAGTGCTGACAACCTTGTCTGAGATGTGAATCCAAAAACACTGTGCATTTTTTTTTTCAATCATTCTTTGGAAACCATTGAATGAGCTCAATGAAATTCCAGAATTTATCCACTCCAGTTTTGGAATACATACTGACTCATTCCAAACTCCTCCCCTTCCCTTTGAGCAAAGTTCCCTTATCATCCCCCACAACACACACTCCTACAGTTAGAGCCATGGCTCTGATGCAGCAGAATAGTCTCTGTCAGTCCAATAGGATTTTCCCTGCCTCTGTTTTTCCATTCCAGATGAAGGGAAAATATCTCACTTACCACCTGGAACATCTCCCAGATGAGCTAAGTTGCAGAGAAGCTCTTGATTTAGGAGTGGTAGGTTGGCTCTTCATGCCCATAAATCCAGCCTGCTCAGCAGTCTCATGGAGAATGCCAAGAGAACCATGTGTTATGATCCCCACAAATGCCAAAACAGAGGTGGGTTGACACTTATTGTACAGTCTTCCTATAACAAATGATTTACCTATAAAGAGACAGACTTCCAGTGAGATGACATTTCATTCTTCTTCCAAGACTGAAGAGGTAGAGAGTCCATGAAACAAATTAGCTTCAGAGTTCATGATTTTAACAGCATAATAAATTTCCCTTTTTAATGAAACTTTGAAAAGATATAATTCACATACATAAAACTCATCCTTTTCAAGTCTACAATTCAGTAGTTTTTAATGTATTCATAAATTTGTACAACCATCATGACTACCTATTTCCAGAACAATTTTATCACCCCAAAATAAATGCCATACTCACTAGCAGTCAATTCCATTCCTCCGACGCCAGCCCTAGACAATTGCTAATCTGTTTTCAGTCCCTACAGTTTGTCTATTTTTGACATTTTATATAAATGGGATTATCTAACAGGTGGCCTTCTGTGTGTGACTTCTTTCGCTTCACAGTGATTTTAGGATTCTATCTGGGAGTTTGTGATAAGATTAAATTTCTTTTCTAATAGCAACAATGGTTGTCACCTATTGAAGACCTTTCTTGGCTCATGTACATGATCCCAGTTCTTCCTCACAACAGGGGAAAGAGGCATGCATGATCATACCCATTTCACAGATGGGAATCAAGGCTCATAAGGAAGTCAAGGAACTTGTCCAAGGTCAAACAGTCAACCCCATTAGAGGCAGGATCTGCTTCTTCCTGCAATCTTAATCTCCAAGCTCCATTTCCAGAATTCTTAGAGATGAGCTCTGATTTTGCTGCTCTTTCCAAATTCTTCTTTTAAACAGGAAAAAGTGTATTCCAAAGGTGCTTGAGAGTAAAGCCTCTTGAGGGATGCTTCACCAGCAAAAGCAGCCATGTATCAGTGAGCAAGCCGCGTATCAGTGAGGGCTAGAAATTTAAGGCCTCAGAAATCCCAGGATCTCTAAGGGGAAAGACACAGCATTCCAGCACCCAGCATGCCAGAAAGACAAATAGAAAACTGGGGTGTCTGGATCAAGCTTGGAACATCATTGATCTCCCTGTGTACGTCTCTAGTTGATATGCCAATAAATCAGATTATTCACATAAGAATAAGTTTACACACAGAAAGTGTTCTTCTTCCTGTCTCTTTTTTGTTGTTGTTGTTTAGTACCAGGTATTGAACCCAGGGTCACTTAATCACTGAGTCACATCCCTCAACCCTTTTCATTTTTTATTTTGAAACAAGGTCTTACTAAGTTGCTTAGGGCCTCACTAAGTTGCTGAGGCTGGCTTTGAATGTGTGATCCTCTTGCTTCAGCCTCCAGAGCAGCTGGGATTATATGCATCCACCACCATACCCACCCAGAAATTGTTCTTCTTGACAAACATTGGAGAAACAGAAAAGAAGAATAATCTTGCCCAAAATAATCTTTTCCATCACTATGCTGGCCATAGCAAACTTCAGCCCTGAAACTGGGCATGGGATTTCATGTCTCTTGGAAGAGTGACAAAATATCCAAGCAGAGATCCTTTGAAAACTGTCGATTTTCATCTTTCTCCTGGATGAAATAACATAAATCATATCTCATTTCGATCATTTTCCCCCTCCTATTTTGAAACATTAAGAAGCCAGAAGTCAGAGACTGATCAGTCTCATTTCTCATTTCCACCTCCAGCCCCCCGAGGCTTTGTCTCCACAAGTTGCACATTTTTTGGAAGCAGGATGCATGGATGCAGAAGGAGCAAAACAGGGGGTCTGTGGAATTCTTCCTTAAAACACTGGACCCTGGATGCACTTTGGATGCAGGTGCAGAGGAAATGGACATTAAATGATGACAAATTATTAGGCACGTGGTTAAAATGCAGCAGCTAACCTCAAAAGTTCAGACCTTCATCCCAGTGCAATTTGGGGCTTGAGCTGAATTCTTATTTTTTTTTATGTTATTGAGGAGTTGAGTTGTTGTACAATCATAAATGCATATGTAGTAACAATATGATATACCCCTAATCTTAATCCAAAATCATCCCCACATCACCCACACCCCAGTCTCTTGACTCTTCTATAATACCCCATTACAGAAATAAATGTCTTTATGTGTGTGTGTGTGTGTGTGTGTGTGTGTATGATCGTGCATTTTCCAGAACTGAATGATTGCATAAGTATTATTTGGCTTCTCAGGGGAAGCCAAATACGTAAGTTAGAGCACTTGCCTGGCATGCATAAGGACCAGAGTTCCGATGCCAACACCACACCCACAACTGAGTGTCCGAGAAACCAGAACCAGATGAAAAATAAATAAAATCGATTCTCTCTTTTTCTTTCACTCTGTCCTTCTCTCTCTCTCTCTCTCTCTCAAAAAAAAAGTAAGCTACATTGTTGAATTGTTGATTCCCTCCCAGAGCCCTCCCTATCACCACCCTCTCCCCTCCCTCCCTCCAGTTTCCTCCATGCCACCCCCATACATATCTATGGTTCCCCTAGATTACATGTTGTTTCGACTTTGGTGAGTCTAGTACATGAGCTTGATCTCTCACCCAAGCCTGAGTTTAGCTTCAGCCACCACAAATGAGGGGTCTCATTTGTGAGTCTCTCAGCTTGGCTAATTTCGCTCTGCATAACTTCTTCCATTGCCATCCATTTACCTTCAGATGCCAAAATATTGGAGCTGGAACAGTAGCTCGTAGTTAGGGCACTTGCCGGCATGCAGGAGGACCCAGGTTTGAACCCTAGCACCATACACAAGAAAGTGTCAGAGCAACGAAAGCCACATGAAAAAAATAAATAGAATTGATTCTCTCTCTCTCTCTCTCTCTCTTTCCCTCTCTCTCTTTGAAAAAAACACCCATAATATCACTGTTTCTAATAGCTGAGTAGAAATTTATCTATATATCACAGCGTTTGGATCCATTCATCCAGTGAGGGCACCTGGGCTGATTCTATAATTTAGCTATTGTAAACTGAGCTGCTATGAACATTGATTTCATTGTGCTGAATTCTTTAAGGAGGAAAAGAGAGCATCATCGTTCATGCCTCGCTGCCACGGGCGGCCTGTCCGTCTGCCCAGCGCTTGCTGTCTTTCCTGCTGCTTTCTGGCAGCAGGAACCTGTGCTTCAAGCTCAGCCCGCCTCTTCTCTGAGTGCTCACCAGCTCTGGACTGAGACAAAGCACATTGGAAACCCACTCTGCCGATCCCCGAGGTGGGAGTCAAATTCCTGCACCTCTCCATGCCTGTGTTTCCTCACTTGCTAAAGGGGACTATTCATACCAAGCTCTCCGGGGTGTTTTGAGAATTAAATGAAATAAAATATGTAAAGCTCTTAGCAGAGTGTTTGACAAGGAGTGAGTCCCAGTAAACATTAGCTATTATTTTATAAATTTCCCTGGCCATTTGGAAGCACATCCCAGCGAGCTATCACCGGGTCTTATGCTAGCAGGCAGAAGCCACTTATGATTTAGAGAGGAGCGGCAAGGCGCGGTGTCCAACAGGTGCTTCATGGTCTAAGCGCTGCATCTGAAAGGGAAAAGCTTTCAGAACTCCTGGAAATGGAAGTGATTTTGTCCTCAGCTTGAGAGTTCGCCTTCTCTCAGAGGAGGCAGGGATGAGAGGACCCAAAAGAGGAGCCCAAAAAGGAAAGGCCCACACTGCTTGGGAGAGCTGAGGTCCAAAGAGCAGGAGCAGGGAGGGAGGACACCAGCCATGCCAGGAGGGGAATAAAGGACAGCTGCCCTCAGGTCCAGCCATACAGATCCTGGGAGCCAATTAGGAGCGGGCGCCCTTTCCCCCCAGAACCCAGGATTAGATGAGCGGAGCAGAAGCTGGATTCGGTTCATCTCCACCAAAGGGTCCTGAGCAGGACCCAGAGTCCACAGCCTTAAGCGGTGGCCCTGACCGTGGATGGGTGTCTGCACCTGGATATAGACCATGAGTCTGGAACCAGGAAGATGAGTGCAAATAAGCTGATAAACCGTGGAGGGCAGGAGAGGAAGGAGGGAGAATCTCAGCAAAGTGCCCCAGCTGTGAACCCCCACAGCAGACTGGCTTCTTCAGAAGCTGGAGCTGAAATGAAGGCTGGACATGAGGTGATTATTAGGGATCAGCATCCACGGAAGGAACGGGGAAGAAGCAGAACTGGGTGGAGGGGAAAGTCAAGTGCAGTGCAGGCCCCACCAAGCTGAAGCCAAAAGAGTGGGGAGGATGAAGGCCTGGAGCAAGAGGAAGGTCTGCGCCCTGCCAGGGGGGCCAGACCAGAAGAGTGTGGCCTTGGGAAAGGTGGCTTTCTGCAGCTGAGGGGAACCCTGCAAGCTGGAACCTGTCTGATGATTTCATTCCCCATGGCTGGGTCGCAAAGGCCTTCCTTGAAAGATCTGGGCAGAGCCTGTTGTGTCTACCACAGCCACCTCTGATACTGTTACTGTGGATTCGCATTAGGGTTAGTCATATTTCATAAAATTTCTGCAGACTCTGAATTAGCAAATACTGAACCATTGCTCCTAGGAGAATTGAAGGTTAGCTTCCTCTGCACCAGTCGTTCAGTACATAACGTTTAGTGCTTTCTTTAAAGACACCTTACCTAGCACAAATTGTGGACTCATTCCCATTGAATTCCGGGCCAGCGACACTGTGACTCATGCCTGAGTGAAGCACGCTTCTTACATGTATTTTCCACAAGGCTACTCACAGCCTTCTTGTCCTGAGGAACACTGGCCCACACCTCAGCCCTTCAGCTCCACACTTGGGGACCACTTCAAATGTCAACATCAACAACCAAAAGCAGAAAAATGAAAAAATCCCCAACCAACCAACAACAACAACAAAAAAAAAGCAGCACCACACCTACCTTTCACATGGACACTTGCTTGCAGTATGAGACGTGAGCACTCAGAGAGGGTGGCCTCTCTGCACCTCAGCTGGGAACGAGCCAGGCATCACTGGGTTTTGCAGCTCTCGACCTGTCCACCGGCAGAGACTCAAGCGCTCCAAGTATCCGCCTTGGAATTACAGATACATTTCAGTGAGTAGGTGAATTCACAAATACAGAATCCACGAATAGTAAAAATCAACCATACTTTTTTTTTTTTTGGTGGTACTAGAGTTGACCTCAGGTCCTTGCATATACTAGGCAAGTGCTCTACCTCTGAGCCCCTGAACTCAATTTTTTAAATATTTTTTTATTATTTTGACATAGTCTTACATATTGGAGGGAATTATTGTTACATAATCATGCAAACATGGATACTGACATAGTGAGATAGTAAATTAAGGCCTATCCTAGACCAGGATCTACCCACTTCAGCCATTCCCCAAACTGATGTCTCCTCTGTAATCCCACCATACTATAGTTTGGAATGAACATATTCATGTATAATAATTGTTGACATTTCTGAGTTTCTCTGCCTGCCTGTGTATAGTTAGACCTCTAATGGGAGTTGCTGAACTCAATTTTTAAACATTGCCTCCCTTGTTATAATTTAAACAAATATTCACTCTACTCTCATTCTGGATAACATTATTGATAAAATCTTGTTCACTAGGCTGGGTCTATTTTTTGTTATCATACATTGATTTAAATATATCTTTAAATTAAATTCATCTTTATGCCATCTAATATCATCTTCTGCGCTCTTAGTGGTGCGCAGGTCTAAGGGACCGATGATCCTTCAAGGCTCGGTCTGCGGCTGGCAGGGATGAATGGGTTGGTTCCACCCAATCTCAGGGAATCCTCTACTTCATTCGTTCAAGAATCACTGTGCTACTGGGAACCAATTTCTGTCCCACATCCACTCAGCTTGAGTTGTGTTTATTCTTCACTTGCTAATAAAACAACAGCTTGTCTTTAGTGTGGATTGATTCAAACAAGAGAACTCAGCAACTTTCCAAATCCACCAACTTCTTCCTGTGTGGTTAAGCGTTCCCATATCTGATGAAAATGGAGAAAGGAAATGACAGAGAATTTGGATATTATCCTGGAAGTTATTTGCTTGCTTCTAAAATATTAATAGAAGTTTTCTCCAAATTATTTTTCAAAACTTTGGTGGAAAGCAAGAACAATTTCTGTGAAAGGGCTGGTTTCTAGGCAAAAATGCCATTTAATCTCAAAGTACACCGTAAATCTGTTTTAAGTACTATCTGGCATTTGTAATTTAAGATGGTCAAGTTTAATAACATTGCAGAGATTCTCTCTGATGGAACAATAATCACGGTTGCAAATTGACTCTTTTCTGTACAGCGTTTGTTAAAAACGTGAGCTTTGTAATTGGTTTTTTGCTTTCTGCCACGTTGTGTTTTCACTATATTTTCCTATAATTTATAAGCATCAGGCAGAGCTATTTATAGATGAGGCTAAATATTTATTAGTTCAAAATAGATAACATTTAAACCAAACCAAAGATAGCATGTATAAATTTTTTTTTTTTAATCTTGAGCTTAGGCTAAAATGTTAGAGAACCTACATTCTCTTCTCTTCTCGTTCATTGGGTCTTCTAATGGATATTGGTGTCCCTGTCTGGGTTCCCTTTGTAATTCCCTTCCAATTAATTATGCAGGAGAAAGAAGGAAGAGTTGCTCCAAATAGAGCATAATTGATAGCTCAGCTCTCAAGTCCTGCTCACCTGAGGGGCCCTCCCACACTTAATGTGGACTCTAGACAAAGGGAAAGTCTGTGGTTCCAACCCTTTATCATCTTATCAAGTCCTCAGGCCAATTCTGCTTCCTCTGGCTTTTACCTGATTTCCCTGTCTGTTTTATCCCACCAGGGTGACATCGGGTTTGGTCTTAACAGAATACACTGCACATCTCATCCATAAGTCATGGTCTTTGCTCACTAGACACCAACTTCCATGCCTGTCAGCTGCAGAACACTAACACGTTGCAAGCAAGTTACTGGCATACGATCCTCAGCCTTCACCATGGCCAGTAGCCACCTGGAGTGAATAAGGCCCCCCAACCCATACCTCTGGCCTTGAATAGTCTAGCCATAGAGTCTAACATGAAATACAGGAATTATGTTCTATGTGTGCCATGACATGCAAAAAGGTTGAGAAGGATCACTCAAAAACCAGTTTAAGCTGGGCAGGGTGGCATACATCTGTGATCCCAACATCTTGGGAGGCTAAGGCAGGAGGATATCAAGTTTGAGGCCAGCCTCAGCAACTGAGTGATACCCTATCTCGAAATAAAAATAAATAAGTACTGGGGGTGTAGCTCAGTAGTAGAATACTTCTGGGTTCAATCCCTAGTACTGGGGAAAAAAATAGATTTATCATGGTTTTCAGAACCTCAAAGGATTCCTTAATACTTTTATCCTCAAGCATGTTTGCTTGACTCTCCAGTGCCTCATAGCTAGTTGCTCAGAACAACTGGCTCACCTTTAGTGTTGAAACAAGTCAAACTTACTTCATTCCCACAAAGAGTAACTAGAGGCTTCCCAACCCACTTCCCATTCCTGGGTTTAGATTTCCAAGATCCCTTTCATTTAGGTGGGCATGGAAGATTAACTCTTGCTGAAGCAACGTACGTGGAAACGATGTGTGACTTCTGAGCCAAGGCCACCAGCAGTGGCATGCCTTCTCCACACTTTGCTCTGACTCCTCACTCCAAAGCATCCTTGGACACAGTGTGTGTTAAATAAAGATGGTGGCTGGGTGCCTGAGTGACTGCGTTCTGTACAGCTATCCCACAGCCTCTAGCTGATGGGAATGAACTTGGATGTGAGAAACACATTTTGTATCGCGTCAAGACCTAAGTCTTCAGAATTCGTCAGTAATAACAACTGGCATTACTTCCTACAATGGGTACAACTTCTTCAACCTCATAAACATGCATGGCACTATACCCTGAATCGTTTCCCCTCTACCATCAAATTCATGTGGTGAAGTCCCAACTCCCAATACCTCCGAGCATAGCCGTATTTGGAGATAAGGTCTTTAAAGTAATGATTGATTAAAATGTGATTAATCCAATGTGACTGATGTCCTTATGGGAAGAGAAAGATGCCAGGGCCAAGTGTGTACAGGACAACACACAGAGGCAGCAAGAGAGTGGCCATCTGCAGGATAAACCAGCCAGCACTGTGGTCTTGGACTCCTACCCTTAAAAACCATGAGAAATAAATGTCTGTTGTTTTTGCCACCAAGTCTGTGTCCTGTGTAATGGCAGCCCTAGAAACTAAGGTGCCTGGGAACCTCCTCATGACCGTCTTGTTTCCATCTCATTCCCCAACAAGTTTGCTTATCCTTTAGCCTGTGGGCAACTGCTGGTCCTTAAAGAGGCTAGTTTGTTAACTCTCTTTCTTCTGCCATGAGTGTCCTCCCTGGCGCACAATTCGTTTTAATAACTCCTTTTCTCAGACAAGCCCACACACAAAATCACACACCACACATACATCTTAATTGCTTTTGTTACTTTGCACATTTCATAATTGTCTTAGACATAAAGGTTTATTTAATAAAGCCTTTACCATGACAAGGACTGTCCAGGGTCTGAACTTAGCCCAGTCTGAGGGCCCACAGGGAGCTGGACGGGGGAGGTGAACACAATCTTTTGCAAGATTCTTTTTTACTGTAATCTCCTTCCTGGCCACTGCTCAAAGCCTGTCACTAACAAACCCACTAAGTTATAGGTTTCCCTGACACAGGATCTATCTCTGCAGACTATGAGCAGGAGCCACGCTGTCCAGTGTGTGCAAGGTCAGCAGAATTGCCCCTCTCCCTCACCCTGCCGGAGCCAGGGCCTGCCTATGGAATCTACAAGGCTAACTGTGGCACTGGCGCCTGGGCCAAAACCAAGCTCTGCTGATGGAAGCAAGATGTACAATTCTGGGCAGCCCACAAAACCCAAGATACCACCTTGCAAAAGTTTTGCTCCGAGTTTTTAAACAGGCAGCCACCCTATTAATAGATGGAGCTTCCAAAGTATACAGAGGGCCACCTGCTCGACTCTCTTACCCTTCCACTGGGTAATTTATTTAAAACAGCACCCTCTACTGGGCTATTAGTTACTCTGAAGTTTTCAGTGTCATAAAACTGTTCAACAGAACCTGCTTCCTAAGAGGTGCAGAATGATTACGGTTTATTCTTCTACAGAAAAATATAATCCCAAATATAGTTCCACAGGAAGTCAACAAGCACAAGAAACAAGAGGGCAAATGTGTTCCAGAAAACCAAGCCAGAACACATTTACAAAAGGAGCCCTTCCAAAATAAAGACTGCCCAAGGTGACAGCAGGCAGCTGTACTGAGAGTCTTTCCTGGGATATCAGTGGGAGCTCCAAACTTGGACCAAAGACTGTGAATGACCTTTGTAGAGCTGCTAAAAACTTTAGAAAAGACCATTGAGGGACACCACTGAGCTACACCCCCAACACTTAAAATTTTGAGACAGGGACTGGCTAAGTTGCTAAGACTAGCCTTGAACTTGTGATTCCCCTGCCTCTGCCTCCCAAGTCACTGGGATTGCAGATGTGGACCACTATGCCCAGCTGTTCTATATGTTCTTTTTCCTCTTTTGCTGCAGAGCTGGGTCAGAAAGGAACCCTAAAGAGGGGGACAAGGGAGGGAAGTCTCTGAAAATGTGCTTCCTCTCTACCCAGCTCAAGGTCATTTAGGTCTGGAATGAAGATTGCTCTCAGTGATGAACCAGAGTGATGAACACACTGCCACCATCCACTTATGGGTTACACATAATCATCATTTGCATTGGGGTTCAAGAGAGTCCCACAAATAGCACCTTTCTGCCCAGCCACAGCAATCAGGCAAACTGAGATCAAAAGAGATGTTACTAAAAGCTGGGTTGTTGGATACTGGTGTTAAATGTTTATGCCAAATGGACTTTGCAGAATCTCCCCCTATACTGAATTCACTCACCGGCTACAAGCAGTGTCTTCCAGCAACAGCCGGCCCCTGTAATGTTTATGGCATGGAGGAGCAGAAGGGAATGATCCCCACCAGGGAAGGAGCTGAGTCGCTCAGTCCCAGCTTCCTCTCCTGAACTACTAACTCTCCAATCAGATAAGGTGTTCCTTGTTCTCTGGGGAGATGATAGGGATAAGGGGTGGGTGGGGGAGCGGCAAGCGGCCAGGCACAAGAAAGGAAACTCAAGAGAAGGAACTTTCTATGTCTACGCACCTCCCTCTCTGCCCTGGCACAGGTGGCATGCACACGCCTCTAGCATCTGCCACAGGCCAGGTCAGAGCCTTCCCCAGACATCCAGAGCCTGCAATCACATTTATTGCTGCCCTTCTTGTTCTGCTCCATAACTTTTCTTTTCTGTCTCCTGCATTCAAACTTGAACTCCTGGAAGGCAAGGATTATGTTCTATTATTTTTAAAATGTTTTTCTGCCTTTCCAGTGCCTCATAGTAGCACAGAGCAGATGCTCAAGAAATACTTCTTGAGCATGGATGGGCAGGTGGAGTGGTGAATAAAGCAAATGCATGAAGAATAAATCCATGGGGAACCACAGAAGAAGGTTTTGTTTTCGTTTTTTGTTTCTTGAGACACACTAAGGCTTTGATTTTATTTGATTCAGTCTAAGAGCATAGTTGTTTTAGCTGAGGGATGGCGAGGGGCAGGGAAGAGGTCATCCTAGAGCAGACCTTACCAAAGGCCCCAGAGTAAAGATAATCAGGATCTGAACCCAAATTCTTCAAAACACCCAGGCTCCCCAGGTGATGAGCCCCTGCTGGATCAGCACGGCTTGGTTCTGGCCCCCTCACCTGAGCATGGGCCACTGAGACATCCTCTTGCTTTCCATATTGCTACCTCTCCTTCCCATCTTCCCTCCTTTAGGTGGGTAAAATGTTAGTTCCAGACTGGAGATCTGATCTGGAAATCACTAACCCAGGAAAACACAAAGTCTTTTCACTACCGGAGTGCAACTAGAGATAAACTACAAGCTAAATACTCAGTGTGCATCATACATTTTTTTTGTCTTTTTTGGCCTGATACAGATTTAAATAACATCTTTCCCAGGGAACATACTTGGTGAGTATTGGTTGGTCACGTTTAACCATGATGCTAACAGGTATAACAGATGGAACTTTGACCAGAAGAAAGACAGTGGACACGATGCTTTATAAACCACGCCATCTTTTGCCTGGGATGTGATGTGGAGCTCAACACAGGGAAATTATTCGTTTCACTCATCCGTGTTCCACCTCTGTGGCAACTTTGACAATTCCTATAATTTTTCTAAACTTCACTTTGCTCTTCTATTCTCTGGAGATCATAATTGTACCAGTCTCAGAGGACTGTGTGTTCAATGAGAATATGAAAAAAAGAAAATCAGAAGGTTAGCATAGCATCAGGCACATAGTAAGTGTAACATTACTTTTTTAGTTGCAGATGTTGTTTTGTTATTTTTATCAGTTAAGATGCTGGGGAAGGGTAGGCAGCTGAGGAGAAAAGATAATAACAGCTTCCAGGGGCCTTGTTGAAGCAGAGCCCAGAGCAACCCCCCACTGTGGCACAGCTCTGTGAGTCTCCAGATGGCGGAAGGAATGGTTTCTGCAGAATCAAGGAGCCAAAGGGCAAACCGGTTGAGAAAACTTGCAGGAGCTCAGAGGAAGTCAATCCGTTAGATCAAGTGCAAACAGAAACCTTGACAAGGACACCTGGGCTCTTACCTGGAGAGTTTGTTTTGGGGGGTTTCCAGGTTCTATTCTACAAAAGCAGGAGAGTGGAGAGGGATAGGGGAGAGAGAGAGAGAGAGAGAGAGAGAGAGAGAACTGCCCAACCCGCTTCCGCCTCCCTGAAGAGAGGAGACATGTCCCTTGGCTGGCAGCCATCGGAGGTCTTAGCAGGATTCCTGTGTCTGACCGGCCAGGGAGGCAATCGAGCTCTGCTTTTGGTTGTCCCAGGGGAAGTGGCCTCCTGAGGACCCCGGTCTTCTGAGGGGGCTGCAGAGTGCGTCTGCACACGTGGTCTGCAGAGGGAAGCAGTTTGCACACACGAGGGAGCGTGAAGGCTGACAGAGGAGCTGTGGAGTCCAGCCCCAGGACTATTTTAGGCCAGACCCAGAGCTGGAGTCAATGGAGGTTTTGTTTATGTAACATCTGCAGAAGGCCCTTTGGAGCAAACAACCCCGGGTCTCCAGGCCAGCGCTGCAATGAGCAGGGGTGCGGCCGCCAGCTTCCTGTTGTTCTTGGCACTGCTACCCAGCTGTTTGTGTGGCTCTTCTCTTGGAGCTGCTTGCATCCTCGCAGGCTGCTCCCTGCAGTTGCCCTCTCCAGCTGCCTTCCGAAAGATGGGGTGGCCAGAGGATAAGCAGCAGCAAAAATCGGCAGAGATGGGACTTGGGTACTGTGCGCCCTGAGTTACCTTCTGACCCCAAGGTGCCCTGGCCAAGCTGCTCCAGGGTGTCCTTCCTGCACTGTCCCTTTGCTGAGCAGCTTTGACATCAGGTCTTGTGTGGGAGGCAAAGGATGATGCCCCCCAGGAGTCTGCGAGCACAGATCTGAGTTGCTTGTGTTGGGTAAGTTTCTTAATCCCCAAGTTATTTATGACACACAAAAACATATATAAACACAGTCTTTCCTTGGTGTCTGGGGGTGATTGGTTCCAGGACCCTGTGGTACCAAAACCCACACGTGTTCAAGTCCTTTATATAAAATGCGTGGTGATTGCATATATCTTATGCACATTCTCCTGTCCACGTAAAACCATCTCGAGATCACTGGTAATGCCTGATACCATGCAAATGCAATGGAAAATATGTTGTCATGTACTATTTAAAGAAAAGTGGCCAGGAAAAAGCCTGCATGTGTGTTCAGAACAGATGCAATGGTTTTCTTTCTTTCTTTCTTCTAATATTTTCTATCTGAGGTTGGTTGAATCCACAGATATAGGACTCGCATACAAAATAAATAATAAATATTAGTTGCCTTTCTATCAGACCTGCTCAAAGGTATGAGACTATGTTGTAATCTTTTTGAAATATAGATTCGTTGGGGAAAATTGGACTAAAAAGAACTCTAATTAATTTAAGTAAAATTGACATACACAAAAATACACAGATCTTAAATGGACAGTTGGTTAAGTTTACAGTAGATCTACTGTTTAATTACTACTTAGATTCACATAGAATACTTCTTTTTCCCTCACATAAAAAGCTCCTTCTTGAGCCTTTTGGGTCAGTAGCCCTTACCCACAATCTACCTGTAGGTAGATTAGTCTGCTAGAATATAACCAAATACCATAGACTGAGGGTTTTAAACTACAGAAACTGAGTTCTCAAAATTCTGGAGGTTGGGAAGGAGTAGTGGGGACTGAAATGGAGTAAATCAAATTCCAAGCATGTATGCCTCTGTCAAAACGAACCCAGCTATTAGGATTAACTGTAATACCATAGTAACAGGGGACAGCTTGCAGACAGCACCTTCTTGCTGGGCACTCACATGGCCTCTGTGCGTGTGGAGAGTAAAAATCCAGCACTCTGATATCTATTTTTAAAAGGACACTAATCCTATTGGACCAGGGCCCAAACTTTATGACCTCATTGACCTTAATTACTCCCATATGGGCCTTGTCTCTGAAAATAGTAACAGTAGGGGCTAAGGCCTCACCATATGAATTTGAAGGGACACAATTCAGTCCATAGCACCACTACCATGACCTGCTCCACCAGCCTAGGGCTGATGGAGCTACAACTCCATTTATGACATCTCAAAGCTGAAAGTCACACGAAGGTCCATCAGCCAACAAACGGTAAATAAACATTGTTATACTCACATAATGGAATACTCAGCCTCAACAGAAAAGAATGCTCTGCTGGTACCTAGGATCCATTTTGGGCTTGCCTTTGAGCAGATTACAAATGGAGAATTCTGACCTCTGCTGATGGTTAGTTTGTGGGACCAGATTTAATTTCCTACTCATGTGTGAAAGCAAAATTTCAAGCTTATAGGGACCTTGCCTAACCACTGATAATCCTCCCACCGAGGAGTAGAGATGGAGACCTCAGTTCACAGTGGAATGGTTCCTAGTCAAGATTTAATATGAAACACAGCTTTCTTGGGGAAGAACTTAACTTTGAATTTGGACTTCGTATTATTCTTACTAAAAAACAATAGGGTAGCCAGTTGGCTGAGGAAAAAACAGTTGTTCCAAATTATGTGTAGTTGTAAATGAAGCCAATACTGGCTCGACAGCTTTTATACAAGATATTTTTCTATACATGGGATGTTTTAGTAAGTCCTAGAAAGATGTAGTAGATTTGCATGTCCATTGTTATCTGGCTTCATGCTTTGTAAAATATCAAAGTAAGTTTATTTTTAACAGTTGTGCTGCCAGTTTAGCTATTTAACAAGGAAAGAGTTTTTTTTTTAAATAAAAATCATCTCTTTGGGGTCAAGGGGTCATGATTTACTCAAATAGTAGATTTTGAAGCAAACACTTGAGATTTGAGATAATAAGCCAGACTGATGCAACTCT
This sequence comes from Aplodontia rufa, assembly GCA_004027875.1. Classification (NCBI taxonomy): domain Eukaryota; kingdom Metazoa; phylum Chordata; class Mammalia; order Rodentia; family Aplodontiidae; genus Aplodontia; species Aplodontia rufa. Next base: position 48,212 of record PVKS010012723.1, read on the forward strand.
GCAGAATATGGCATTTCCCAGGCAGTGGATTGGGTTTTCTATTCCCAGAGGTTTTGTTCTGGTTTCTGTGAGTCTGGTTTATATCCAGAGGCCCTGCTTGCCTGATGTCCCAGTTTGCACTGGAAGTATATTAAATTGGCCAGAAGCAGAGAAACCAGGGAGATGTTGAGAATGGGTCTGTGTGTCAACATCTGAAAGACCTAGATTTCTCTCCTGTGTCTTCTCTCCCTGGCTGTGTGAGCAGGAGCCAAGTTACTTAACTTTTCTGATCCTCAGTTTTACCATTTGTAAAATGGGCACAATAATATCTCCCTATGAGTGTTTGCTAAGAGTCCAGACATCATATCTGTGCAAGGCCTGTGTTTTAATCAACTTTTTCTTTTTCCTTGCTGTGATCAAAAGGCCCAACAAGAGCAATTAGAGGAGGAGAAGTTTATTTTGGTTCACAGTTTCAAAGTCTCAGCCCATAGATAGCCAACTCCATTGTTCTGGTCCTAAGGTGAGGCAGAACATCATAGCAGAAGGGTGTCGTGGAGGGAAGTAGCTCAGGACATGACCACAAGGAAGCAGAGAGCTCTATTCACCGGAGGTAAATAAAAACCACAAAGGCCACAGTGACCTACTTTCCTCCAGTCAAAACCTACCTGCCTACGGCTACCACCCAGCTAATCAACATCAGTGGCTTAATCCATTGATTGGGTTCCAATTCTTATCTAATCATTTCACCATTGTCACACATTTTCCCATTGTCTCACACATGAACTTTTGGGGGAATACTTCATATCTAAACCAGAACATCCTAACATATATAGTAGCTCACTCATTTAACAGATCTGTATTGAGTACCTGCCTATTGTGTGTCAGACACTTGAATTGAATAATGGGGACATAGCCCTATTGCAGGTCACGGTTGTTCAACAGTCACCTTTCAAATGGGTGTACAAGAAGAAGGTGCTTAGGGTACCCATCATCAGGAAAATGCAATCAAAACCACAAGGAGATATCATCTATTGTCAAAACCCTAAAAGATAAGTGTTGTTAAGGATGTGGAACCTGATTGTAGGTTGGTAGGAATGTGAAATGGTATGGCTGCTATAGAAAACAACATGGAAGTTCACCAAAAAATTAAAAACTAAGCTTGCTGTGTGATCCTGCAATCCTACTTCTGGGTAGGATTATCCCAGGACTTGAAAGCAGGACCTTGAAGAGAGATTAGTAGTACACCCAGGTGTACTACTAATGCAGCATAATTCACAACAGCTAAGAGGTGAAAACAACCTCAATGTTCATCAGTGAATGAATGAATGAGATGGAATAGTACTCAGTCATTTAAAAAGAAGGAAACAATGCCTTTTGTAATGACACAGACGAACCGAGACGACAGTGCAATGTGCCAAGTGAAATAAATGCTTTATGACCTCACATGAGCTATCTAAAGTTGAACAGAGAAGCAGAGACAAGGGGTGGTCTCCAGGGACAGGAGAAGGGGCACATGGAAAACTCAAGAGTATAAAGCTTCAGCTACGCCAGATGATTAATTTCTAGAGATCTACTGTGCACCATTTCGCCTCAAGTTAACAACATTGTGCTGTACACTTCAAAAAATTGTTAAGGACAATCTCATGTTAACTGTCCCTACAAGAATAAAAAGAAAATGTTCTGAACTGGATTTTGGTAACATTTGCGTAACTATAAATTTACTAAAATTCACTGGATAATACACTTAAAAGGATGAATTTTATGATGTGCAAATTATACTTCAATAAAGCTATTTTTTAAAGTCATCATTAAATTAATGACCCCATTTCCTTCAAGTCTTTGTTCCATGTCACTGATCCCCCTCCCAAATGTCCCTTGCTTTTTTCCCTTTATTTCATAATCACCTTCTAATAAGCTGTAATTCATTTCCCATATGTAACCAATTCAAAGTTGCATGATTTTTTTACATTTTAGCATATATGAACTCACAAAGCATCCTATACTTGACAGCAACTAATTAGCCGTATCTTTTTTTCTTTCTTTAGTGGCACATAGAATAACAGTGCATCTTCTATCATTGCCATCTTAGAAACCAGACTGTAATCTTGTAGTATGGTTTTTTATCTATTTGCCCCTCTAGAATCTCAGCTCCACAAAGGTGAGGATTTTTATTTTTGTTTTTTATTTTTTTTTAAATCAACTTCATTTAGTTTTTCACGTGGATTTCATCGTTCAGACGCTTTATTGTGTACATGGTGCTGGAGTTTGAACCTGTGTATTCGCGCATGCCAGGGAAGCGCCTTAACAGCTGAACCACTGCTCCAGCCCTGAGGATATTTTTTTTGTTCACAATTATATTCCAAGGATCTAGAACAGTGTCGGGCACATAGTAGGTCTTCAATAAACATTTATTGCATGAATAAGTGTCATGCCTATTGTTGATAAGCTGATAATAAAACAAAGAAATTAAGATTAAAAGACAAGTTAATAACAGAGGAACCCATTTTCTTCATTCCTCATCTGCTGTATCCCCAGGATACTATGAAAACAGTTTGGTAAGGAAGAATGTTAGCAGAGAGGCACCAGCGCTCATCCTCCAGGGAAAGAAGAGAAATCCAAGAGGATGATGATGAATAGCTCAGAGGTAGAGGGTGTGGACAGCAAGTATAAAGTCCTGGGTTCAGCCCCAGCATCAAAACAAAAACAAAAGCAGAAGAGACATCCAGAGGCCTTTGGAAAGGTGGAGAATAAGGTCCCCATTGTTAGCTCAGTCTCAGCAGCCATGTGTCACCATGGTACCAATTCACAGTGTTCACAAGAGATGCTGAAGATAGACCTGTACTATAGGAGTAATGACTGTGCAGCCTCCGGTGGCCCGTGAATCCCTTTGACACCCCCTAATAATGCAGGGTCACCTGCCCCCAAAGTAGGTGTGGGTTCTCAGTTTGGCTTTGCCCTCCTGAGCAACGACCTCCTGCACCTAATTTGCCTGGAGGCCCAAGTCTGAGCCTGGGTGCAGGGTTTGCTCTACAGTCTTGGGGGCAGCTTGAATCCATCACCACTGTTCCAGGGACAGGTCTTTTGCCACACCTGGATGTGCATAGATGGGAATGTTTAATTTCCTCCTTAGACAAGTCCTTTGCTCTGCTTCACCCTAGCTGAAGCCACCAACCCAGTCGCTGATTTGCAATTCTATTTATTTTCAGTTGCAAGGGACAAATCTTCTATTTTTCACTTATACACTAAGCACAGGACCCACAATGCCTTTAGGGATACATGAAAATGCTTCAATGTCTTTTAAAAAAGAAAAAAAGATAATTTTGATGTGTACAAAAGTGCTTTCATGTTTGTCTCAGTCCGAAAAACAATGAGATTTTATTTTTTTTATGGCTACGAAAATCCATTAAAAATTTTCCCAAAATAAAAATCAAACACAATGCTGAAGTAATTAAAGTTATATCAAAAAGAAGGCTCATATTGTTATAGAGGAAGGGATCCAATAATATCATATTGCCGCCCAGATGTTACCAGATGAGAAAAATGATTTTATCCTAATGGAAGCCTCCTAGATCCAGAACATTCAGAACCCTGACAGTCAAGAGAATTATTTAAGGAAAAGTTGTCACTTTCTTGAGTTGTCACACTATGGCAAGCTTGGTACCAAGTGTTTGGGGATATGATCTTGCCCAGGACTTTCTTCAATTCTGGAGTCCAATTTTACAGAGGGTTGAAGGAACCCAATATCCACCTTACAACATCTCCCTGTACATTTCTCTTTCTTAAATAATAAACAAACAAGTTTGTATGCTAATATGCCGTTTTCAGTAATCTTACCCAAATGTGGTTTTGGATATTTTCTAAATGTCTTTTATATTTTGATCTTCAAATTAATACCAGGGTTTCCAGGGTCAAGAGACTTGATCAAGGTTCCCAGAATGTTTTGACTGCATCCTAAGATACACCAGGGGTCTTGGGTTCTTGATGACCTAAGGCAAGCTGCCTTGGAGAAACGTGGAGTTTCTGCTTATTTTTTTGAAAAACATGTTTCATACGACCAAAGGTAATTTAAAAGAAATTTCACAATCAGACTCTGATTGTGGCAGCTCCTATGCAAATGTCCACATTGTCCCCAGGATGAAGCCCTAGGGCCAAGCAATTAGCGAAACCAAAAAACAAACTTTACCCACTAGAAACAAAATCCTGCAAAATCTGGCTCTAGAAAAACAGTCCTGACTTCAGAGGCTCTAGCTCCTTGACTCCACAGCTCCATTCACACATTCATTCAATGCCTTAGAAGGCACCAGCCACTGTGCTGGGTGCTAGGGGTTAAAACATAAATGAGATCTAGTTCCCAATCATACCCAGATGTGTATATGGTTTGCTCCTCCTTCCTTTGGGCTTTAACACAAATGTGATCACTCTGGGATCCTATTCAGTGTGGGAGCCCCCACCTGAGCCTCCTAATGCCCCTCACTGGATTATTCAAGTCCATTGCACTTAGCATCCTCTGTCATTGTCTTCCCTTTGTTTCTTCTGTGTTTTTTTGCTTGTTTGCTTATTTGTTTTCGCAGCAGAGCACCTGCCCAGGGCCTAGAATGTGCTAGGCAGGTGCTCTGCCATGAGCCACATTGGCCTGAACTTGTGACCCTCCTGCATCAACCTCCTGAGTAGCTGGGCTTACAGGAATACACCCCCCATACCAGTCTCCCTTTTGCTTCTCCTCCTCCTCCTCCTC
>PVKS010012724.1:0-52922 GCA_004027875.1 Aplodontia rufa
GGGGGGAGGGTATATGAAGAACTCATAGGAGTCTGGTGGTGGGGAAGATGGGGGAACCATTCCAGAAGCCGATGTTATTCCTACACAGATACCCATTTAACACATGAGTTCTTATGGGGGAAACGGCAATAGATGAAACCCACAGTAGCTTATCTATGCGTTAGCATTACCCCTGGTTATCAAAGTTTATACACATTGATTGCTACAGTTTTGACAATGTTTCCCCCTCATCTGTATCCTGTATCGCAATATACTTCTAATAAAGGTGGAAAAAAAAAACTCTATGGAACATAATTCCAATTATGTCAAATAAATGTGTGGGGAAGAAATGGTGGAGGAAATACTCTAAAACATTAACAAAATTTATCTCTGGTTTCTTTTCTTTTCTTTACATCTTTCTATATGCACTGAGTTTTCTAAGAAATATTCTACTTTGATAACCAAAAAAGTTGTTTTTTTAAAAAAAGAAAATTAATGGCTTTGTCAGATTTGTCTCTGTGTGTGCACAAACACACACACAGCCCAGAGATTGTGTTGCTCACCCCTCAGTTTTGTCCCACAGTCTGATCCAGCCTGTGTGCATTCGGTGCCTGCTGCAGCTCACCCAGCAAGACTACATGGTGCAGCCACACTGAGCAGAGCCAAAGTGTGTGAGGCCTCAGCCTGGAGGGGACTCTTGTTTTGGTGACAGACGGAGAACTGCACTCCTGCTCTTTCATTCACCAGCTGCCTGGGTCTTGGGCACTCTGTAGTCTTGCTCGCCTCCTGGAATTTTTACCTTACATGCCTTTACAATTTTTTTTTTTAAGGGCTGAGGATCGAACTTGGGGCCTTGCGACCTGTACATGTTTTGATGTGACTTGGGAGTTATGTTTTCTGGATGAATTGAGCCTTCAAGAAGAAATGTCCTGCTTCAGTTTATTATCCTCTCTGCGCCAGAGCTGTGTCCTCATGACTGTGAGGTATTCGAGGGTCACCAGTCACGAGGAGGAGACTGAATGAAGGTGTCCACTCCACAGGTTTGTTCCTTCATGCCCTCTGAGTTTGTGCCTCTCCCTTTGCCAAGAACTGTTAAGGGATGGGCACCACCAGGAGGCAAATAGGAGCGCCGTGTCTCCGTGCAAATGGGAGTTTGGTTTGCAACGTTAATTGCTGTTTTCATCAGGATAAAAATATCCAGATGTGAGACAGAATGAAGTTCTTTTCTATACAGTGGAACAGATGAATGAGCTAAAAGAAACATTTATTTTGGGGAAAAAAGAAAATGAATACACCTGTGCTATCTTCTGTCTACTCACGCGTTCCTTAAATTAAATCAAACCATGAAACGGGCCATACTCACTGAAAATCAAAAGGAGTACTACGTTCAGAGCCTTTGATGTAATTTTTTATTGAGGAAAGAATTGTAATATGTTTAGATGATATTTATAGAGGTTGTCAATCTTGCAAGATGTTTGTACAAAATTTCACATTTCCAAACCTATCATGTAGATGTGCTGAATCCATTCTGCACATTTTCTATAGGATTTTGTGAGATGTTACATGTGAGGATTGAATGTGTGAGGACTGATGACTCATTTCTTCATAGCAATCCCTTGCAAAATTAATTATCAATTCAGAATTTAGGAGTGGAGTCTCAATGGCTGAGATCATGTAGTTAGTTTTTTATATTTAAAAAACACCACTTCTGAGGTCCAGAAATAAATACACCTATGTAATATACATGCATATGTAAGAAAGACAAATGAAATCAATAGGTGTTTCTTCCATTTCTAACATATGCCACAAGTTCAAAGTTCTGTTATATTCACATTTGGTGATTGACTAGCTGATGGTTATAACCATATGAAAAATAATTTTAAAAAGCCACTGAAGTAAAAAGCTTCTAAAAGAAAATATATCTATTTTGAACATAGAAAACCATGGCTTGGCATAAGAAAGGAATAACATGTTTTTATTGCTACTACTTACATGGTATAATTTTTAGCAGTATTCTCATCCCATATGACAAAATTCACCATCGTACTCAAAATAACAAAACACATGGAGTGTGGATTTAAAAAAAATACAGAGGGTTGAAGTTTGGGCCAAGTCTAGAAAAGAGGTTCAAATATCTTATAAAGTATCAGACCAAACTGAATTCTCAAAATTTGGAGCAATTTATTTTTGGCAAAGTCCAGCTTCCTGTTCATAAGAGTGACAGTCTCAGATTAATTTTTGAACATCAAATGGGCTTCTTTCAGGGCCTCATTTTGATGAGTTTTGATGGGTAATCAGAAATACATGGATTAACTCTGCTTTCAAATAAACATGGGTTTAGCAATTAAAGAGAAGAAAGCTTGGCACAGTGAGCTCTGAGTCCTGCCAAATGCTAAACATGGGACTAGTCAGTTCGGGGTATTGGATGGGAACATGTGATTGAACCAGGCCCCTCGCCCCTGGGTTGGTCTAAATAAGCGTCATGTCACCCTGTTTTTCTCAAGCCTATCCTGGGGTTTGGGGATCACAGTGCCATGAGCTGGGGGTCCCTCCACTCTTTGCTTTTGGCAAACCACTCATTGTACTGTGTCCTCCAGGGACTGGAGGAGTTGGGAATACCCTCTGGCCATGCAAGAACCATGGACATGCAAGAACCAACCCCTCACTTTTCCTGCAGCTTCTCCCTGGCTGAATTCTTTGGGAAAACAAAGCATATTTATTCTTCTGGTACAGTTATTTCACTCTTCTGAGTTCTTAGCTTCTTAGTTCATATGATCAGAAAACCAACTGACAAAAAGATGGCAGAAAGATGGCCGTGCTGTGACTCTGCAGGCCTATGTTGGGAGGCGTGCATGTCCTAATAGCTCCATGGAGCTCCATTGTGGTGCAAAAGAGTCCTACATACACCGCACTATCTAAATTTGAAGTGTCTCAACTGTTTGCTGGAATCTTGCAATGACTTGAACTTTAGACTTGGTGCTTTCCTGTCTTGCCACTCATTTGCTCTTTCTAGCTTATTTGTCAACTCTTCCAGCTTCTTTTCTTGGGGAACCACCACTGTGAGTGAGTGTAACTCATGTCTTCAGATCCACTAATTGGATAATGGTTCTTCCTTTTTTCCTTCCTTTAAAAAGTTTTGGATCTCAGGCTCAGAAGCCTGAATGAATCATACCACATTATCATTTTAATTTTCATCTTTCCTTTATTCTTCCTTCTTCCCTCTCCTCCTTTTCTTCCCTCCTTCCCTTTCTTTCCTTCCTCTTTAACATATATATGTAGAATTAGGAATTGAACCCAGGGCTTCACACCTAAGCAAGTTTTCTACCATTAAGATATATCTCCAGCACCCCTGCCCCTGACATTTTAAAATTTTGAGACAGGATCTTGCTAAATTACCCAGGGTAGTCTCCACTCAATCATCTTTCTGCCTCAGCTTCCAGAGTAGCTAGAATTACAGAAGTGCACCCCCACACCAGATTCCTTCCTCCTTCTCCTCCTCTCTCTCTGCTTTTGCCTCCTACTCTCCTTTCATCTTCTTGCACAGTTAACCACTGATACACATACTTGAATTTGCCTGTATCCATGAAAACATGCAGCATTATTGTGCTAATTATTTTAAAATGTTATACAAAATCTATGGTACTTACTAACATTCTTTTTTTCTACATAGCTCTACGTTTTAAGATCCATACTTGTAGGGCTGGAGAAGTGATTCAGCAATAGACGGCTTGCCTAGCTTGTGCAAGGACTGGGTTTGAATCCCAATACCTAAGTTGAACCCCACAACTAAGTTGCAGAAAAACAAAAATCAGATTGAAAAAAATATGACTTTCTCTTACTCTCTCTTAAAAAAAAGGTCTGTACATGATACTCTGTGAAAACCTAGCCCTGAGTTCTAACTGCTGCTTACTGTTTCATACTATGCAATTCTATGCATTTGCTAGCTTTCATACATCCTTTGTGATGGAACAGACCTGACGATCAACATGCTATGCCTGCCCCCTTATACACCATAGGCTCATAAAAGGACCTACTCTATTGTCTTATTTGAAAAAGTACCCAGCTAACTGATTGTTTTGGAAGGAACCTAACAAAAAGTCCATTCTGAAATATTAATATTAATAAGCATATATAAAAATGAAAAATTAGGAAACCTCATTGTCAAATCATTCTTCTTTTACAAATTGTGAAAATTTAGGAAAGTTACTTATCCCCCCTCAAGCTTCAGTCTCTTTATTCATCAATTAAAGGTAATAAAACCTGGGCTGGAGTGGTGGCTCAAAGGTTACGGCGCTTGCCTGGCGTGCACAAGTACTACGTGACTTCAAACCCCAGAACCATGTATGCAATGAAGTGTCTGAGGAATGGCAGTCACGTGAAAACTAAATAAAAATTGCTTCTCTCTTTTTCTCTTTCTCTCACCATCCCCTCTTTCTTAAAAAAAAAAGTAATAAAACCTGTTGAACAGAGTTGTTTAAAGAAAGATAATGAGCATAGAGTATCTGATATAATTTATTCTTTGTGCTAGGCACTCAGTGAGATTGTAGTTTTTATGTATTACCTATTATAGACAAAAGAATAGTATGCAAAACTAAAATAATAATGATGATAAAAATGTTACATAATCCAAGAATCTTTAACAGTATACAATACCTTAATTCAGATGAAGAAATTGCTAATGGTAGCACTTCAAACACTCCTTGCGAGAGCTTGTAGGGACAATGCCCTAAAATCCTACCACATGGTCACTCATCTATGATGTCTTTCAGAAGGCACTACTTTTGAGCCTTGTCAGCTTATCACTGCTAACTTTCTTAAGATAGCTTGTGAAAAGAAAGTTCATACAGAGACAATATCCACTGCCAAGATATTTGATTCTATCCAACCATACATGTGGTAAAGATTTCTAGAACTGAGGTAGTGACATTGTCTACTTTTAGATACATTCCTACAAATCTCATTAGACAATACAGCATAAAAGGTAATGGTACATTGTGGAGTAAGATTCAAATCAAATCACAGCTTAGCAACCTTCTATTTATGTCAGTTTACTTACCTATAAATTGAATAATACTACGTATTTCGTAGTGTTTCTATGATCATTAATGAAGGAATAAACAAACACCCAATACGTGTTATCTATTATCAGTACCTGTTTAAATTCTGTAGGTATTAATGGAATTTTTAATTTGCTAGGCTATTAAAATGATTCAATACTATAAACTCTCTAGTGATGTGATATTTCCAAAGACAATTGGACTGGAAAGGGATTAGCACTTTTAAAGGCTACGTTGGATTAGAGAGGGATATGGGAATGCTGCTATTCTCAGCACTCTGGCTATGGATTTACAGTCTTGAGGAAGAAACCAAATTGGCTACTTGTGCATTGTCAGCAAAAAATACTGATAAAGCAATAAACATATAAAAGGAAGATGATATGGATTTTTCTTAAAGGCTGATCTACATTAGTAAGCAGATGCTTGAGATGTGGTTAGAAGAGAATTTCCCAAACAGTGTCCTAAGGAACACTGGCCTTGTGACATGCACCTTGAAGAAAGGATTCTATGGTCCAATACACCTGGAAAATGGTGCTTTCCATTATACCACTCGGGAAATTCATGATGCATTAGCTTATTAAAGCTCTTATTAGTCCTATTTTAACAAGAATCTTTTTTAACTTTAACCCAGAATTTCCCAAAATTATCTGATTACGAATTCCAAGAGAATTTCCCATGGAACACATTTTGGGACATAATATATGTTACCTAAGCAGGCGGAACCTCATGATGTTATTGTTAAACCAAATGTTCTGGGAGAACATTGGGCTACTTTGAATTTGGGGGGAGTGTTTGGCAAAGTTTTTTCCTTCTTTATTCCACCAGAAAGCCACACCTTAAGTTGTCTTTTTTCCTCATCTGAAATTACAAAGAAACTGAAATTTCTGTAGACAACCTCCCAAGAATTGCACTTCTTCGCTTTTATATTTATCCACTGGAGTGAGTATTCTTTCTATGTGGATGTGCTTCTTTCTTTCAGTGCTTCCTTCCTTCCTTTTGAAGGAATTTGGAGCAAGCTTTGTATATTAAGGACTTAATGAACCTCACCAGAATGCTAGAGGGTGGGGATCTATTGGGATGATGAGCCAAAAACCAAGGTAAGAATGACAAAGTGCCAGCTCCCCTAGTTAGTAGATGGAAATAATCCCTACCTGGGAGGTTTTAGGGACCCTAGAGGTTAGGGTGTATTGCATCTGTCACATGACAATGATGTTCAGATTTTCTTCTCAAATTCCTTGCAATCAGTGCAGGAGTTCTTGGGAAACGAAACAGCAATAAAGATCAAGTTAAATTCTGATGCCTTCAGAATGTCTGAATAAAGCTGATGTCAAGCTCAGTATGTAAATTCACAAGCATGTGTAACATTGGTGGCCACAGACACAGACCTTCCTAAGAGGTAGGAGTGGCGGCTGGAAGAAGGGAAGCACCAGCCATCCACAGAGAGGAAGCAGCATTCCAGATGCTCCAGCATACTTGAGCTATGATAGCAGCAAGGGCAGTGTGGCTGGCTTCTCTGGGAAGTTGCTTTCCTAAGATCCACAGAGATAGTGATTTGGCATCAAGAGGTGTGTGGGAAGTGACAGCACTGCTGATCTAGGGAGTTAAACTGATTTTGATGGTAGACGTAAACCATAGAATTAATGATTATCACAGAATTTCTGTCTGGTGGCCCAAGAAAAACTCACTAAATTTGTACATTCCTGATAAATTTTTTCATGGTTTTCCTTCTGTCCCACTTGCACATATGAATCTGCTATCCACACTCACTGTATGTGCCTCCAGGATAACAACGGTATCTGACTTCCTTGCATGATGACTGCTGTGCTGAGCACAGTGACTTTCAAATGGCAACTACTCAACAGGTGCATGTGGAATTAAAGTTAATTTTTCAGTTTGCTTTTCCTAGGTGAGGCAGCACGACAAATAAAAAAATAATACTGGCACCAATTTAGTATTAGGCCTTCAAGAGGCCAGAGAAAGGTGTGGCATTGAGTGAGGCATGGCAGATAGAGTATCATGTGGCAGGAATGGGATGACAGTAATGCATGGCTGGCAGTGTGATCAAGCTGTGGAAGAATGTGCAGGGGTCCCGAATCAAAGCCAGGCTGTGTAATCATTAACCTTGGTCTTGCTGAGGATTAGACTTTCATTCTAGAGTTTTATGGGAACAAGGCAAACTTTGAATTTAGATCTGGGTTTAAATCCCTCCTCTGCCTCATACGAATTACATTCATGGTAGTGTCGCAGATACAGGGGCTCACACACAGGTCTCGCCCCTGTGGATCTCAGGGCAGAGGAGAAAGAAGCAAAGAAGTTCACAGAAGAGGCACATGTGGAGAGATCAGTTCTGATAGTAATGTGTGAGGCAGAACAGACTTTATAAAACTTGGCTTTGGATGAATGGAGAAAAGTAGCTAATTTAAATGATTGCTGTATATAAAGGAGCATGAGTGAAGAGGAGCATCATGGGGAAAATCACGGAGGTGAATCATCATGAAGAGCATTTGGTAGGGAAGACAGAAGAGAGGGCCTGGCTGAGTAGGGGTGAAAGCAAGATGTTGGGAAAACAGCCAGAGACATGTTTATGGAGGTCTTGCATGCCTTCCTAAGTGAAGAAAGAGGAGCCCCTGGTGACTCTTCAGCTAGATTTGGAATCATTCACTGTGCATGGATGAAGACCACTCAATCATGAAGAAGAGAGGGCAAAGACTGCAAGCTTACAACTAATGGACAACATGACTGAAAGAATGGTAAGAGCAAAAGAGAGCAATGACATAGGACTGTCAACAAGACAAGAATATGAGAATTTAATTATTTGTTTTACTTGGTGGCTTGGCCTGAGTGTCTCTCTGATCGAATGTCTTCTCTTCCAGAGCAACCTTTACCACCCTTTCCAAAAAAGTACTATCCTCCACCCTTCCTGAGTGACTCTGTCCCATACTTTTTTTCTGTAGTGCCTTCATAAATCTCATTGCTTTCTGAAAGGACAGCGATGTCTTCACTTGTTTACTGACTCTGAGGGCAAGGACCTGGCCTGATCCGTCATCTCTGAATCCCTAACTCTGAAAAGAGTGTCTAGTAAGAATTAGACAGTAATTATTTATTGAAAGAATGAATAAACAATGCTAGTGTCTTCCATGAGATTCCTCCTAGTAGAGGAGGAGTAATTTTTAGGAGGAAATAACTGTGCTTTACACAGTGGGTTTCAGAGGAATCATCTGATAGAAATATCTGTGGGATTCCTAGGAATGAGACCTCCCTCCATGAGGTCTGGGTGGGAAGAGGGCCAATTTCATAATAATAATGATGACAAGAGCAGCAAGTAATATTTATTGCATGCTTACTACATGCCAGGAACACATTCCACATGCTGATTCGCTTAATCTTCACCAAGACCTTCCAGGTAGATATCATGATTTTTCCCATTTTAAAAATGATAAAAAACCAAGGCTCAGAGTATCTTAACTCATCCAGTCAGGTGTGGTGGTGAACCCCTGTAATCCCAGTGGCTTTGGAGGCTGAGGCAGGAGGATTACAAGTTCAAAGCCAGCCCCAGCAACTTAGCAAGACCTTGTTTCAAAATAAAAAATAGAAAAGGGCAGAGATGCGGCTCAGTGGTTATGTACTCCTGGGTTCAATCCCTGAGCTCCCTTCCCCCCAAAAAAGGTACTCATCCAGTTTTATCCAGTTCAAACAATTAAGAAATGGTGGAATTTGAATTCTTGCTATTCCTGTAGAAAAACTATTATTTAAGAATTGGGTAGCAGAAGGACAATGGATAAAGGTCATTGGAAGAAGACCACAGATTTTAGTAAATAAGAGAGTTTTAGGGGAAAAGGAAAATCAGTATTATCAAATGATGCAAAGTGAGAAAAGAAAAGAATTCCTTTATTTGGAAGTTTTATTTACTTTCCCCAGAGCTGTTTCAACATATATAGACAATCCAGGTAAGCTATTCTTTTGAGGACCTTAGTTATAAAAGATCATATAGACAATCCAGGTAAGCTATTCTTTTGAGGACCTTAGTTATAAAAGGTAGGAGAGAAATGGTGAAAGTAGCTAAAAGAAGGCATAGAGTAAGGGAGATCGTATACATACATCCATGCATACATATAACATACATATCACGTGGTCACATTCTCTACTATCGTAGATACCATACATACATCTCATATGACTATGTGATATGCAACAGAAAAAGGTTGGGAGCGAATGTAGTACAGGAGAAAAAGCAGAGCCCTGGTTTTGAAAAAGATGGAAATATATGGGACTAAAAACACAGATGGCAGGTAGGTAACAACCAGGAGGCCTGGAAAATAAGGTTGTGAGAAGGAAGATGAGAGGGTTACACAAGGAAGAAGAAGCCGCTTTGAAGGTCTTACATTGGGACTGAGGGGTGAGGTTACTGGGGTCTCAGGCCATGCCCCAGGTGATGATAGTGCCTGGAAAGTGCTCAGGGCAGTGTCTGGGGTGGAGTACAGTGGAAGATTGCTATTGTTTGAGGAAGTGAGAAATTCCTCGGGTTGGTGGATGGGGTTGCCTCCCACCTGATCAAGGAAGCTTTCCAAGCTTTCCAGGATGGTGGTGGCAGGATTTGGAGTAAAGAACCATGGCCTAGGGACTCTATGAATAGAGGTCTCTGGGGGATGTGGTGCCGGGAAGGTGAGCAGAGTGGGGCAAAATACAAGAGCAGTTGGCCCAGGAAGGTGCAAGGTGAGCAGAACAGCAAATGCGGTAAGCAGGCTATTCCCCATTCTAGATCTTTCATCAAATCAAAATCGACACTTCTTGATTCCGTTAATTTAGGACACTCTAAATATCTGCATAAAGACCAGGGTTACGCAGATAGAACACAAATGCCTTGCCTCCTTCTGCTCCCTCTCCCAAGGGTCACTTTCTTCTAGGAACATAGTGAACATGAGTTTTACAGTAACAGTGTCTCCATATTTTCAGTTATTGTCAGTGATACACTAGGTCCTGATCAGCTCATCCTCTTGGCTAAAGAACAAAAGGCTGAGAAATGAGACAATGATAGACGAGATTTGCTAGAGGGGCACCCACAAGGAAACGTCTGGTGCAGAGCAGCTGTCCTTGGCTTACTCCAGTGTTTGAATCTGTGTATGAATCTGACCCTGCAGGCTGCTGGCATGGAGCTGGCACAGAGCCCTGGGCTACTGAGAGGCTGCAAAGGCAACCCAGGGTAAAATCAGGGCACTTGACAAGAAGGTGACAGGAAGTAGAGCCTCAGTCACTCACGGTATTTCCAAGCCTCTGAGATGGATGATTAGGATTCCTAGTTGCTGTACATAAGGCAAGATATTGATTTTGTTATAAATATGATATTCATTTCATTTCTGCCATTTCTCATAACTGTACCTAACTTTTAAAAATAGGACTGAAGAGTCTTCTGCACAGATGAGGTAGCAGTTGTAAGGATGGGGTTGGAAGAGGTTTGAGTCCCTATTCCTTGTGTTTTGCTCGATGAGAGATGCAAGGTTGCAAGCAGGGCTCAGGTCTCCACTAACTGCCTCCTGCGCCAGGGATTTCTGACCCTGTGTCCGGGGGCCTCCCTCCGTTCACACACTTCCACAGTGCCCTTCCCAGTGAGCCCCCAGCGGCTGCATGGCAGGCTCGCACTCCACCTGGGCTCTGAGGAACAATCTGCTTTCCTTTCTCCAAGCCTCTCTAGTCCTCGCACCTCCTGGGAAGAATCAAACCAAACACTACTGTTTGCACAGGTGCTGTGGTGAGATGCTGCTCAATTGTTAAGAAATAAACAAAGACACTGAAACACTGGGGCCCATGCAAAACAGTCCACCCAGAGACCGGAGAGAAAAACTTCTGCTCTCCAAATGTTTCATCGTCCTCCCTGTTATTTTTAGTGGGTTATCTCAAAACAAGCATAGGCAAATCGAGAGGTGGCAAAGCAAATATATAACTTCAGAGTGTGTGATTTTATTGGGTGGCAAAGCGTACCAGGTGGTGAAAAGTGCCCGGAGTGGCTTGAACACTGAGCAGTATGGTGAGTATTTTATCCCTAGGTTCATTTTTTTCTTTTTAAGATGAGTAAGCTCCTAGCTCACAGGGAAAACTCTGAGTACCCACTTCTCAAGTACTCTCTTGCCCTTTTACCTCCTGAAGATTCATCAGTTGATTTTGCCTAGAGTCTCCTTCAACGTTGTTGCTCCAGAGACCTCACATTTTAAGAAGCGCTCTCTCCAACAGGTGGCTTCACATTCTCACAGGTCTCTCCATTACCAACAAAACAGATCACGTTTCAAGTTTCAAGCCAGGGGAGGCAATTGTTATTGCTATGACTGTCGGGGAATGAGAAAGAGAAATGAAAAGCAAGTCGGAGTACAGTGGTTTGCTCAACCTCTTCTTTTAGGTTCCTCTGGTCCTGCTAGAATCCGCTTGATGTTTGTCCATTCAGAAACCTCGCATATGCATTTGGTCACAATGGAGACATTTTTCCCTTTCATATTATGAAGAGCATTTAAAAATAATAGTCTGGTGATGCATTGGGGAGTTATGCTTTTTCTAGCGTGTGGTTCTTGGCCCAAAGTATATGATGGTTGGAAAAAAATCAACACAAGACTGCTCTGTATATTATGTCTCTGGTAGAAAGTGGTTTGGAGGGTTTTATGGAGCAAAGATTCTAAAGGTAAAACCTTTAAAAAGTCACAATTCCGAGAGAATAATCAAACCTTACATTCAAACCTAACATAAATAAACGAAAAATCTCTGAAAGACAGCAAGTCGCCGAGTGCTGACATATGATTTGGAATTTAAAAATTCTTTGCGCTTGATGTTTCTACTCTTATGTAAGGAATCAAACAAACATGCATGCATGTTGGTAATGCATGTATTTTATTTATATGATCACTTAATGTCTGTTAGAAATCTTATTATATCATTTGTTCCAAAATTGTTTATCATTCTTATTTCTCCTAAGGGGTCTTTGGATTGACTTTCAAGTAGAATTTGCTAAAAGATGCTTTGAACGTCCTTCTCCGTTAAACTTCTGTGACTTTTATATTTAATGGCTTTCACTTACCATATATCTCGTGTTTCCTTCCTTTAACACCATTTCAGTTGTGTTCAGAGTATTCCACAAACCCATTACTAACTCATGGCAAAAAGTCTTATGCAGCCCATAAAGTTCACGTGGTTTAAAGGATGGAAGTAATAGATTCCAGTGTACTGACATGATGTTAGTATAAGGGCAAGGATTGTGGTAAAGAGGATATAAGATTTGATCCTGATGTTACTTTGGTACAATGCAAGATTACATTGTCTTCCTTGATGAGCTATCTCTGCAAAAACAAGGATTCACCATGAGAAACTTAGGAGTCATCTTTGACTCTTCCCACCTTGTCCTCATCCACCACGTGCATTTACCTGTCAATTTGTTTGAATCTTCTAAAGTACTTCTTGGGCTCATCCCCCTTAATCCACCCTTCTGGTCAATGTTTTAGTTCATGTTGTCATTCAAATTACATTACTTCTAAGCTCCTGCGGCTGCCTTTGGTTCTTTCCCGTTTCCAGCCTGTTCTCCATCCTGTCACAATGAATTCTAGTCTGAGCACACAGTGTCCCTGATGAACTATGTCACCAGTCCCCCAGAGCCTACTGAAGGAAGAACAAAATCCTCAACAGACCTGTACCTCACAACCTGAAGCCTCATCCCTCACTAGCCTCTGTCTTCCTTCCACTTCCATGCCAATCTTTCCATTCACAATTCAGGTCGCAGAAACCAAACTGAATGTAGTTTCTACCCAGAAATCATCCATCCCTGGATATCTACTCCTGCTGAGGGTCCTCTTTTCTTCCATTTCCTTAAACATCCAGGCCCACTTTTGTCCACTTTGCCTTCCTCTTTTCTTGTTACTTGAAACACTACTCAGGGGCTACTTCACTAGGAAGGCTTCCTTGAGGTCCTTGCCACCCAGTGCCCCAGGCCAGACCAAGTACAGTCCTCCCTTGGTATGCAAACATTCTTTCCAGAGCCCTCCACCTCACCAAAATCTGCGAATGCTTAAGTCCCTTATATAAAATGGCACAGTACCTGCATGTGACTTAGTCACATCCTCCTGCATACTTTAAAACATCTCTAGGTGACTTATAATACCTAATATATTGTAAATGCTACATAGATTCTTGTTATGTTATTTAGTGAATAATGATGAGAAAAATGACTTAACCGTTCCTTACAGTTGCAATTTTTTCTTATATTTTCCATTGATGGCTGCTTGAATCCACATATGTAAGACTCGCGGATATGGAGGTTCAACTACATCTGTGCTTTATGCCCTGAGTACTGTCTGAGTCTCACCAACATCTTCTTCTTTATTTCCCCTGTGCTAAGTACAGAGTAGGTATTCAAAATGATTTGGTTGTCAAATAAATAAATGGATGATTGAAAAGATGGTGAATACTTGTGATTCTGCAAAACAGTAGCTTATAGATAGTTTATCCCCGTTTAGACCCTTTTCTACGTTAAAGGAGATAAAACATTACATATAAATTGAAGGTTCCAAGCACCCTTCCATGATCCCTCTCTTTCCAAAAGTAAGAGTTATTCTGAATTTGGTTTATTATATTTACATCAGAGATAGCTGTGAATAATGCATTTTGCATGCCTTAGACTTTACAAAAATGACATCACACTTAAGTGTCATGCTTCAACTATTCTCTTCAATAAGTATTATGCTGTGAAGATTTAAAAATGTTAATCTGTAGAACTCTAGTTCATTCACTTTAATTCCTATATCATATTGCACATTCTTTTGTTGACTAGACTCTTCCAGATCATGAATACTTGTCTCCATGTGTTTTGACTAAATATTCAGAAGAAAAAGTGTTAGCTTGGGAAGTGTAGTGTCAACTATAGTGGATACTGATGAATTTCCTAGTAAGTTGTACCAGAAATGCTTATGGAAGTGTCTACTAATCTTCGTCCTTGCTGACACTATTGTTAGATATTAAAATAATGTAAATCTGATAAATTTGAAATTTATCTGAATTAATTTAAATATCCTTGACTAGAGGCTGGGACAATGGCTCAGTGGTATTGCACTTGCCAGGTATGTGTAAGGACCCGGGTTTGAACCCCAGCACCACATACACAAGTAAATGATGGAGCAATGAAAGCCACAAGGAAAACTAAATTAAAAAAATAAACTAAATAAAAAATGGTTCTTTCTTTCTCTCTCTCTCTCTCTCACCGTCCCTCTCTCTCTTTTAAAATAAATAAATAAATATCACTGACTATTACTGATATTAAGCATCTTATCATATGTTTATTGGCCATTTGGATTTTCTATTCTATGAATAAATTTAATCAATGAATGAAAAGTAATTAATCCAATAGATTGGATACCTAACTAAAACTGGGGTACTGTTGATAAGTACATGGTTGGTAACCGTCCATTGTTCAGTAACCTGCAACGTCTGCTGTCATCCTCAGAGCAGGTCAGTTACTGAAGATCATTCTTTTTTTTAAGAGAGAGAGGGACAGTGAGAGATAGAGAAAGAGAAAAGCAATTTTATTTAGTTTTTCATGTGGCTTTCATTCCTCCAATACTTTGTTGTGTACATGGTGCTGTGGTTCAAACCAGGGCCCTCGTGTATGCCAGGCAAGCACCTTAACCACTGAGTCACCACTCCAGCCCCCTGAGCATTGTTCTTGGTCATGGCCCTTGTATATTTTCCAAGTTTTGCTTTTATTCTTGCTCAGAAAGTGCAGAGGAAGGGAAGACAAAGATATGCTTATATTTGATATTGATACTATGGATCAGTGTCTGTAGTTAAAAGAAATGGTAAACTTAATGAAAGAGAGATGCTTTGTGAACAAAAACAAAAGTAAAACTCAGTATTGCTAGACTTATACTGCAGTCCATGAAACAAACATGCAAACACAAGTACGCATTTTGCTGTGAGCCCATACATACCCAGGAACAGTGGTAGACTGTTTTATTTTCCCCTCACAATCTGCCCCCCTCTAACCACTACTGTCAGTCTTATCCTTCATTCTCAGTCTTATTTCTGGGCTACACAATAAGCAACATAAATTCTTCAGGGTCTCTGTAAAGCCAGAAAGATGCCTGAAACAGCAATGCCTAGTGGAAATACAATCTGAGACATACTGGTGACCTTAAATTTCAAGTGGGTTCTTTTTAAAAAGTAAAAAGAAACAAGTAAAATTAATGATAATAAAACATGTATTTTATCCAAAATGTAATGACATCAACATGTAAAAATTGACTTACTTTACATTGCTTTTCTTTCAGACTATGTCTTAAAATATAAACGCGATGGGATATGTACTTACAGCTCATATCAAATCCCACTAATCTGATTTCAAGAGTTTAATAGCCAAGTGGCTACTGCCCAACTTATGGAAAGTGTGGGCATAAATTATTTGCAGTTCATTGCAAATTAACCCAGTATAAATTTTCATTCTTCAGTTTTCTCCCCTTGCCATAATCTATTGGTATTCTGTGTTATGTATTCTGGTATCTTTTCAAATATAGACTTAACCTATGGAATTAAGGGACCAAGAGGACTGTGGAACAATCTTTTTTTCTTCTCTCAAATAAAATTACCTCCAGGTTCATTGCCTATCCATCATTTACTTGAGCAATTGAAAGACTCCTAATATGATATTTTAGTTTTAATTTCCCTCAGAACAACTGCAATCCAAAGTGCCAAACTATTGTCATCAATTCAATGAGAATCCTAAGCATGACTTGTCTACAACATAGTGATGGAGCCTAATTAGAATCCAAGTGTAAATCCAGAAGACATCATGATTTTTGTCTCACCCAACTCTGAGTGGTTAGGTAGCTTGCTTCAGAAGACACAACCCGTAGCAGGCACACACCCAGAACTTAAGTTTCCAGACTCTTGGGCCAGTGTTTATTCTGCCTGTCACTCAACATGAGAAATAAAATTCATAATAAGGACTCTGAGACCCAGGGAGCAATGTTTTATCTCTGTAATCTTCTGAGGGCCAAACAGTTTGATTTTCTCTTAGCACATATCATTGCAAGCGTGAAAGTGAATGTAGGCTATGCAGAAAGGTTGTGGATGTCAGTATTAAGCAAAACAAAGTATGTCAAAAGCAATGTTTCTTTTAGGTTAGCTGACTTAGGTACATAGCCAATGTTTAATCAATATAAAAACTACACATTGTCGTTTTTCTTGGGATAAAGTTACTCTTTTCTTGGCACCCCAACATTTTCTCCCCATTTGATTACCAATAATGAATGTCATACAAAAATAATAGGATTCTTTTGGTGAAATTTAGATGCCCTTCAACCCATAAGTCACATCTAATATCCTTGTTAGAGAGAGAATATCCAGCTATTTACATTTCAATTTTTCCTTTTGTTTCAAGTTTCTTTTCTCTGTTTGAAAAGCACCAGACTCATTTGCTACACTTTTGAGGAATGTGTGAAAAATGCCGTCATTACCATCAATAGCTTCCCTGGAGCGTCTTTTATCCTGGTTCAGCAGTTGCATAGTAACTAATCTGAAAATTACTTCCATCCTAGGTTCTCTTTTTTATGTTAAATAATAAAATAATACATAATTAAGCATGACTATGAGCTATGTTCTTATTTTAAAATAGGCTTGGTGGACACAACATCTTGAAAAGATGTGAATTATGCTGAGTCTATGCTTGACTTACTCCAAATCATGAAGTGGGGAGAGCACACAACAAGAATTCAGACCGACACTGGTGTAAGCTATCATCTCTCCATCTGTCTGTACTTCTCTCTCTCTCTTTTTTTTCTATCTCTCAAACACACATACACACACACACACACACACACACACTTTTTTGCATGCACACACTTCAGATATAACTGTGTAATCAATCTGAAAGTTACAAATTTCTTTGCAGAAACACCTTAGAGGGTTTAGGGAGGTTTCTGTAGCACTTCTCTTTGCTGCAGTGTACTAGTGAAGCAAATGGAAAAGTCCTGGCACATTAAACCATAAAAGAGTCACTAGCACTACCCCCTAGGCCAGGTATTTCTCAAAGATTTCTACCAAATAATATTATGTAAGGCTTGACTATCTGGCCACTTGAATAATTGGAAACACATTTCTTTGTGGGTATAGTTTTCCTTTGGATTGACATAGAATCCTAGAATTTTAGAATTCTGCTATTGTAGATGGTGAGCTGAGGAACACGGAAGTTTTGTGACTCAAAAGGGTCACTCCGTGAGAGAATGGCAGAGCTGAGACTAAAATCCCAACTGTTCATAACCATTCCTCAAAGCCAGGGCCTGTACTTTTCTGCAGTTTGTTTCATTCATGCATAAAGAGACATATGTTATGGCAAACGTGTCAAGAGAGATGGTACCAGATTCTGCTCATTGGGAAACCATCTAAATCTATACTGGATTTTACTTCTGTCCTGCAGTCTTTATTGGATAAAACAGAATAACCACTTTATAGCTCATAATATTAATTCTGGCTTTATGCCTCTCCATCACAGAATGTAGGTAAGCCGTTGGAAATAAAACTGAGTTTTACCCCAATGCACTTTCACTAATGACTTTAATGAAACTGAATATTTTCTCCTGCTATTGTATTTTCTCTTTCAACCAACCAACCAACCAAAACTGGGGTTAACTAGCTCAGAAGAACTGAAACTTGACAATATTTCCTGGCTCAGCTCTCATTTTAAAAAACATGGAAATGAGTCCTCTTAAATTTCTCCCAAATAGTTCCAGAAATCCCTACAGCTTGTTTCCATTCATGCAAGTGGTCCTCCTGGCCAACAGAGGCAGTCTTCTATTTTCCCCAGCATTCACTTGGAGATGCTGATCTTCTAGTACCTCATTTGCTTTTTCAATATATGTCCTCTTCCATCTGTCTGTTATAGTGATGTTGAACACTTGCCATTCCATCTGATCCACCACGACGCGATATGTCCTCTGGGACTTCCAATCAACTCCAGATATGGACTGCTTAGATTACCCTGGGTGCTGTGACCTCTCTTACTTTGCATCTTGTATTGGGTTTCCTGCATCTTAGTTCACCCTCCTGCTGAACTGAAGGAAAAATCTCTACCAATAATCATGCCACTCAATCACATGGGCCAAAACCTGGTGCACTCAAATCATGTAGTTAGTGACCTTAGTGAACTGCATATTTGATCCTGTGATTGCCTTCTCTTTCCAAGGCTTCATTACACTGGCCTCTGGTACAAATCGGAGAAGGAAGAAAAAGAACTAGAGGACAATATACAACTATCTGTTCTCATAAAAGCTCTCCTCTCTCATGCCATTGCCCTTGCACAATACCTGTGTGGGTCACATTTATCTCTCCTTGGGACATGTTATTTCCCATGAGATTTTTCACTGCCTCATAAAAGCCTAGCCTTTGAGACCCCACTCATCTTACTCAGGCAATTGTGAGTTTATATGGTGCATGTAGCTCAAGTCCCCAGGTTGAATGCATTTCCTATTTTACAATGACAAAAAAAATGCAGTTGACAAAGATGTTTTGATTTCTACCAGAGTTCAAAACATAGAGATGATATTTCCATGTAGTTCATTTCTTTTTACACAGAATTATTCACAAATCATATAGTCAATATGTTATGATTTGTAGTACAATGCACAAGCCATAGAAAAGATTAGCCACTGTGTGCTGGTAAAATATCAGCTCTCCGGAGGGTACAAATCCTGATTTATAGCATTTATTGACTTTCATGCTATAAATATGCCCACCTGTGCAGATTTTAAGCCGTCAACATAACATCAGTGAAAGTGGAACTGGGAAGAGATGATCAGTAGAGTTCGATTATATAGTATTTTCCCCAAACAGATATAAGAGGTGTAAATAACCTCAAGGGCATAGATACTAGTAAAATAATCAGAAAGTGATGAAATTTGAGTGTTAGTTACCCTTGCTTTGAAAACAATTTATTTAATTGCAAATTTATATAATGCACTTTTTAATAATGGCTACATTGAGTAGTTTTCAGGATGTTCCTGAAAATGTAACAATTGGCTTTCACAAGCCAGCACACCCCAACTCCAAGCCTCCACTGGGTATACAATGAGGAATGTCCAATACTTATTTTCTAGACCTGTCATCTAGCACTACGAGCTGTTGTGAGTGTACACGTAAAATAGAAATGTTGAGTTCAATGCCTAACTCATTGGCATTCAATAAATGTGGGTAAATGCAATAGGATAGTCTTGGATGGTAAATGAGGCAGGAAGCATTTGGTAAAATGTGTAAGTACTTGGTGTTCTGAAGCAAATCAAAGCTTTCACTCTAATAATTCTGAGACTGTGTGCGTAGTTTTGTCCCATTCGGGGTAGATCATATCCTGCAGTTAGAGAGGGAAAGGGAGGAGTGAGAGCCCAAATGACATCATTTCTCTTATGTTCCTCAAATGGTCCTCATTAAGTTGACTGCACAGACTATAAAGAGGGATTTTTAAAAGCCTGGAAAAGTTGAAGGCAGACAATCTCTTGTTCAGAGGATGAAATGGGGTAAACCATAACATATGTACCACATAATATAGTCTTTGTTTTATGTAATAATTTATTTTCCTCCCTCCTTTTCCTCTACATGGAAGACATAACTTGAGGTCAACTCTCAGTACCTCTGAAAGCTGAAGAAAGAGCAGGCCTGATTTGATGGCTTCTCTGGCAGGCACACGGCTGGAGCCCTCTGCACGGTGGCAGCCTCCCTACTTGAATTATGGTGGCTGCTTTGACCAGACAGGTTTCATGCTTTACGAGGCTGATAGTATTCAGCATTTAAACCATTAAATTTGTATCTGGGAAAACCCTGGTCAGGAAAAGGTAAAAAGGTCAACTTTTCATAACGGTTCTCAGAGCCAAAATGGTATCTTTCCTGAGGGGCTGACTGGAAAACATTCAGCTTTTTGTTGCAATAAAGGTCTTGCTAAATTGAAAAGCAGTGAGATAAAAAAGATCTTTTAACAAGAGTACTTAAACTCATGGACAGTTATTTTCCCAGTACTTATTTGGACTAATGGCTAAATAAAGAAATACAGCATGGTGCTGTGAGCAGAATGAATCTTCATATTTGAACTTATGATGGTCTTTCCCTTGAATTTTATCAATACTATCAAATTAGCCAGCTAATTGGTAACTCACAATGAACTCAGTGCACTAAGGAACCAGAAAAATGAGTTTTCAAACTTGTTTATGGTGGAACTCCTAAATTTAACTGGGATTTCATAATTTTATCAAGTCCTTGATAACTTATTTGAAGACAATGGGTTTGCTGCCCCATTAGATCCTAATTCAATTTCTCCCAAATACAATTAATTAAACTAGATATAGCATATGCATGCCTAAAAACTATCAGGCTATGTAATATAATGCAATACATATCAACACACGAGTCAAAAAGAAAAAATAAAAAAAAAAACTAATAACTTGTACTTTCCCAAAATGAAAAACTTTTCATCTGTGAATACCTGTTAGGAACAGGAAAAGACCAGTGATGGACTGGGAAAAAATTCTTGTAAAACACATAGATGACAAGGAAATACTATGTAGAATATATAAAGAACTCTGAAAACTGAACGTGAAAGAGCAAACAACCCCAATTAGAAAATGAGCAAAACACTCGAAGAAACATTTTGGAGCAGAGGTTATACCAACGGCAAATAAGCACATGAGAAAACGCTAAATACTAGCCACCGGAGACATGCAAATTAGCTTTCAATGAGGTATTGCACATGATACTGTAATGAGATACACACACCTACCCAATGACTGACATAAGAAAGAATGACCGCACTAGCTGCTGAGGAGGCTGGGCAGAAACTGGGTCACTCATATATCGCTAGGAATGTAAAATGGTGTAGTCACACTGGAAAACAGCTTAGCAACTCATTAATAAACTAAGCACTCAATTTCCATGAGGTGCTGCATTTAAACTCATGGACATTTATGCCTGAGAAATCACAACTTATATTCTTACAGAAACCTGTACATGGATGTTTAGGACGGTTTTATATGTAATAGCCTGAAGCTGGGAGCAATTTAAGTGTCCTCCAACCCTGAATGACTAAACAAACTTTGGTAATCCATATCATGGAATACTATTCAGCAACAAAAGGAACAAATTATTGATATATACAAGAACTCTAATGAATGCCTAAGGAATTACACTAAGTGACAAAAATTTCCAAAATATTATCAGTGATGGATTGGGAAAAAGAACCAAAAGTTTCATTTACATAGCATTCTTGAAATGGCAAGACTATAGAAATTTAGGAGAGATTAAAAGTTGCCATGGGTTAAAGACAAGAAAGGGGACCACGAGAGACGTGAGCATAGCTCTAAAATAACAATAGGAGAAATCCCCGTGGTGATGGAATTGTTCAGCATTTAAAACATCTCCATACCCATATCCTGGTCATAGTATCTCAGAGTTTTGCAAGATGTTATCATCAGGGGAACTAATTGGGTAAAGGATAACCAGAATCTGTGTAAATTTTTACTACTGTATGTGAATCTGTAATTATCTCAGAATAAGATTATAAATTCTTTGGTATGTGTCTGATGATGGAATTCCTGCACAGGACCTCAAATAAGCTAGACAAGCTCTCTACCGCTGAGCCACACCTCAGCAATTTAAAAACTCTGAAGAAGGGGCTGGAGCAATGGCTTGGTGGTTAAGGCGCTTGCCTGGCGTGCGCAAGTACACGGGTTCAAACCCCAGGAACACACATACACAACAAAGTGTCAGAGCAACGAAAGCCATGTGAAAAACTCATAAAAATTGATTCTCTCTCTCTCTCTCTCTCCTCTCTCTCTCACTGTCCTCTCTTTAAAAAAAAAAAAAACTCTGAAGAAAATGGGGCTGCGAGCAGTATGCTCAAAAATTTTGTCAATATCATGAAAAATAAGAAGCTTATTAAACTGCAGCATAGCCCAGAGAACCAAGGGTTGAATGTCTTCACTCATCTGTGGAGGCTGGAACTAGACCCTGGCCATTGAGAAAGGAGGTCTATTATCATGTGTTAAATCTGAATAAGGTGTATTGTTATACAGCCTAATACATTTTTAGAGATGTTGTGGGAAGGGGAAGGGAGGGATAAGGATGGGTAATTCGGGAGGGGCACTCTTGGGAGTAAATCTAATCTTCAGAATCTATATATGTATATTATATTATTTTGTTAAAAACTTGTATGATTGTTCAACAAATAAATTTTTTAAAACGAAAAGAAACACATAACTCCTTCACTAACTATGGCACTTTACTTTGCAAAGGCCTGAAGTTTGCTAGTGGAAGCCAACATTGCCAGGGTGGCAGCTATCAAGTAACTGGGAGGTGGTGGAAGAGGGTTGTCTGGAATGGAAAGGAAAAATGTTTTTTTCTTCCCATTAAAAAAAATAGATTTATTTTCAATTTTGGCTATTACAAACAAGTATTCTATAATTGTTATGTACAAGTGAATGTCTGAAGATAAGCTTTTGTTTTCTTTAAAGAGAGTTAATGTTTAATTTTTTTTTTTCATCTAGCTTTTGTTTTTGTTCCACTTAGTTGTGTATGTGGTGCTGGGTACCAAACCCGGGTCCTTGCGACTGCCAGACAAGCACTCTACCAGTGAGCCACCTCTTCAGCCCTGAACATAAGTGTTTATTTTCCTGGATCATTACTGACAGGTGCAATTGTAATCGCTGGATCATATGGAGGATTGCATGTTTGGACCTTTAAAAAGAGACTGCCAACCTCTTTTCCAGGGTGTCTGTTCCGCTTTGCATTCCACCAGCAATGTATGAAGGTTGTTTTTCATATCCTCACTGTTTGGTATTTTAGCCATGGAATGGAAAGGTTTAATACCAGATATGGATTTTAAGATACACGGTGAGCTGAGGTAGCTGGTAGGTAGGTGTTTGAGAACTGGGATGTATGTGCATTTGTCCGTGTATGTGCGTGTGTTGGGTTTTCTTATATACCTCGTTTTGGCTATACGCAGTTTTCTGTGTTCACCTATCATTCCCTATAGACAAAATCACAAACAAAATAATGTTATGCTTAAATTATTTCCTAATGTATTAATGGCTTTGAAACAAATTTGCATCTTGTAGAACAAGCATTAAAGCAGAACTGATTGCATATTCAAGATACACAAATGGCATAATGCCCAGACAGCGATGGAAAAAGAAGAAAATTCTACTTCAAACAATAGGTAATGCCAATAACGATTTCAGAGATTTTCAGCCATCCTTACATCTGGAAAAGATGTTAAAAATTTGGTAAGATGTGTTCCTCTTTGTTTCCCTAGAGGAGAAAAACTGATAAAACTTAAAAACAAATAAATAATATAGATGTTGATTTAAAGACAATATTATAGTGGTATCAGATGAAAGCTGAAGGAAAGTAAAAAGAAAAAACAGATTTGTCATAATTTCAGAAAAGACGAGGGAACAAAATAGTCAAACTTATTTTTTTCCCTATTTCATTAGTTTACCTAGGCTAAAAGTGAGAGGGGAAAGTAGATATTGTGGAACACAATAATTATATTTACATTGCCTTTTAAAGGAACTTAAATATATTACATGTATTTTGTTATTAAAAATCTTATACCTATTGGGTGTAGATGGAAACACAAATAGATTGAATATTATAGCACATTGCTTAGGGAATAGTGAATTTAGTCTGTGATTGATTGACTAATTCAGGTAGAAATACAGCGATAATGCAACAAAGGTCATAAGTTAGATTACGATGGTTATTTGTGCTTGTTTCTATTGACACAGATGACTTACCTAACCAGACTTGCCGTCTTACTACCCTATTGATCACCACAGAAATTTATGAAATTATATGTTGTTTCAAATTTGTTACTACTTGGAAACCCTACTGACAGCATAAAGGAATTTGACTTAGACATACAAGTAATCCAGCTGTCTATTAGACATTGCTGTAATCACAGATTCACTTCTGCATAACCAGCTCAGACACTGAAATATCATGTGACGAAATATAAATTATAGGGAAAAAGCACCACAGGCTTTTCTTGATCCCAATTTAAAGTTAAAACCCCTCATAGAGTGTGGGATCAAAAGTGGTTACGGAGAAAAACTTTAAGCCTGATGCCAAGATCATTAAAAAAAAAAAAAAAAAGATGTAGTGCTTTCTAGAATGAGAAGTTGACAAGTTCTCATTGTTCAGGGAGAGAAAGTGGGTGGGGGAGGAGGACGCCGCAGGCAGGTTAGCTCTGGAAGAGGAAGGATGCGTGGCTGACAGCTGACGCTCTATAAATCCAACTGAAAACAACAATTTAGCAGAAAATAGAAAGGAGGAATCTCCGTTTTCAATACATGAAGGAAATAGCCATAACCCCAAACCACAAATTATAAAAGCCAACCTTTCAATACCAAGAAATCTGTACCAATAAAAATAGCAGGAAGCCGGCTGCCCACGCAAGCCTCTTCAGACATCCATCCCATTACAAATTTCCTTAAAAGTCAGTGTTAGGATCCTGGAAAGCCCACCATTGATCCTTTAGTTAAAGAGACAGGGCTCTCAGGTCTGGAGTGGTGGCTCAGCAGTTACAGTACTTGCCTGGCATGTTTGAGGACAAGGGTTCAAACCCCAGCACCACATACACAATGCAGTGTCAGAGCAACGAAAGCCACATGAAAAACTAAATAAAATTGATTCTTTCTCTCTCTCACTGTCACTCTCTCTTTAGAGAGAGAGGGGGGACAGGCTTTCCAGTTTATGGGGGCAAACCCCAAGAATTTAGGGTGTCCCTTGTGGCTCAGAATGGCCAGGAAGGTAAGGGTTTATGATCCAGCCTCCTAGCCCAGGCTAATGGTAGGGCAGGGAGAAAAATAGTCTGGTATACTAGAGATTCTCATGAGAGAAATCTTGAAATTTCAAATGCCAAACTTAAAGGATGAGAAATATAAATCCACATAGGAGGAAAAAATAAAATGACGGAGGTTCAAGAAGCAAACCTGGATTGTGGAGTTGTCCACCCATTCATTCAAAAAATACGTATTGAAAACCCACTTTGTGTCAGAATCAGTATTCTCTGTTGTTGACACAGCAGTGAAGGGAGAAAGATCTTCATCTTCATGGCATTGCTTTCTGGGGGATGCAAACGTCCTACCTCAGGAGCATTCCTCCTTCAGCAAAAAGCAGGCTCTGTTCAAAGATGAGTGCTCATCAGTACAAAGAGAAAACGGATTATGCTTATGGAAGGTGAATTAAAAAGAATATGAAAGACGAAATTAAGTAAATGAAGAATATAGTTTTGATGTCTATCAACACATACATTAATTTCTCATCAATAAACTAATGAATTTTCCCTGGGCATGGTGGAGCACACCTGTAATCCCAACAACTCAGGAGGCTGAGGCAGGAGGAGCTCAAGTTCAAAGCCAGTCTTATCAACTTAGTGAGACTCTGTCTCAAAATTTAAAAGGGTTGAAAATATAGCTGGGGGTGTAGAGCATCCCTGGGTTCAATCCCCAATAAAAAATTAAAGTATCTGAATTCTTTAGAACAGAAAATGATGATTGAACCAAAATTCTAATGCTAAGGCAGCCGTAAAAGTGTTTGCCAGCACCAGAAATTATATACATATATATGTATATATATAAAACAAGATCACAGCGTTTGTGAACAAAGTGAATTGGAACTAAAGAATGATGTAGTGATGTAGGATAGACAAAGAAAATATATGGATTTCTGAAAAAGGCAAAAGACTAATTTGTATTTTTGATAGAAAAAGAAATCCACCATTGAGAATTTTTCAAGTCTAGTCTTGTCATCACATACATTGTGTCTTTAATTTGTTCTATCCGTGCAGTTGATGTACCCATGACAAAAAAATTAAATTGGTCTTACATTGATAATTTCCTGAGATCCTTGGAAGAAACAAATACAAAACTTCTCTGGAGAAATAACTCTCAACTAAGGATCATCATAATTTCCACAGATTTAGGACATCAGTGTAGGAGCATATAACCCCAATTACAAATACACAACAAAACAAGCCCCATAAGTCAGTAGAAATAATAAGCTGCAGAATTCCACCTGCGAGGACTTTAAATTTGGGATATATTGTGTAAGAGCCATAACATGATTACTTGCTTTAATTACTGAGGATTGAACTCAGGGGTACTTAACCACTGAGCCACATTCCCTAGCCCTTTTTTATTTTGAGACAGGATCTCACTAAATTGCTTGGGGCCTTGTTACATTGCTGAGGCTGGCCTTGAATTTCTGATCCTCCTGCCTCAGCCTCCAAAGTCACTGAGATTACAGAAGTACCTGTTCAGCCAAAATGATTACTTTTTAATGTATAAGGAGATGGTGAGATCAAGAGACTGAAAAAATTGAATAGGGAGATTAGAAAAAGAATTTGCAGAAATGAAACTAAAAATTTAATGCGCAGATTAAATACAATAAAATGAATTAGTAAACTGGAACATAGTTCTGAGAAAATCATGCACAATGTGCATCAAAGAGAGAGGAGACTAAGAAAACATGAAAGTGAGTTAAAGAAATGTGGAAAATGAGGTAGAAAGAGAAGATCTAAATATGTCTGATTGAAGTTTCCAAGAGAGAAAAGAGCAAAGGATGGGAACCAATGTAAGAAATAAATGGTTAAGAAGTTTTCAGAACTCAAGAGAAACCTTGACCCAGTGACTTGGAAATTTTGACAAATACTTAGAAGAATAAATTTAAAGAATCTCTGGCTACATACATTGCTGTGAAACTGCAGGACACTCAAGCCTCATAAAACAACTGAGTGTTCAGAGAGAAAAGGCAACCTGTAGGGGGAAGAAAGTTATATTAATGGCTGACTTCTCTACTATAAATGAAGTCAGAAGGTAGTGAAATAAATATTCAAACTGCTAAGTGAAAATTAGTGTCAACTTAGAATATATAATTTATATGTAATTTTTTTTCTATTTATTTATTTATTTATTTATTTTCTGTTACAGAACAAGATCGGCCACTTCCAGACCAGTCAAAACTGAGAGTAGAGAACTGGCAGACCCTTGGTGCAGGCCTTTATATATGCTATATTTCAAGGACAAGAAAATTGAATCCAAAATGACTCAGATTCAAGAAGGAAAAATGGAGAAGAAAATCTGAAATATGATGCTAAATCCTAAAAAAAAATGATGTTTTTAAAAGCAAGCATATGAATGAGCATAGAAACATTAACAAGAATGAAAGCCAACTCAAATAATTAAGGGACCTTCAAGGCCTTTGTATTGTGTGAGAGAAAAGAGAAAATTATTAGCTATAGACTCTCAGTTAAAGAACAGAGGAACAGTTAAAAATGAATGTAAGAAGAAAAATGGAAATAAGATAGTAACAGCAAACCGAAGGGGCAGAAAAATTGAGGGGGGAAGGAAATTACATGAAAAAGATGACAAATTTAAAATACAATATGAGATTTAGAAATAATTCAACAATTACAATAAGTTCAAACAGATCGAACACCTTGGTTACAAGACTGATATAATATCATAATGGCAAAAAAAGAGTTCTATGCTACTTCTCAAAGATAACCTAAAAGATTCAAGTAATAACTACTGTAAGGGATAACTGTTTTTGACATTTGAAAGCATGAATAGCATTACTATATACTGCTTAGGAAGATAAACAAAAGAATGATAAAAAAATCAGCATTTAGCAGTAGGGGGTCACATAATTGGGTTCAGAAGAGTCTTTAACTCTGTTAATATCATGTTTTTTGAGTCCACGACAGCTTAAGTGTATGTTTAATAATTTAGCCTTGCCTGGGGATGTAGCTCAGTGGTAGAACAATTGCTTATTATACACTAGGCCGTGGGTTTGATCTCTAGCACTGCAAAGAAGAAAAAAGACTTCATGCATAATTTTTATAATTTATTTTTATAAAGGAGTTGAGTTGCTGTATAATCATAAATGTGTATAAAGTAACAATATGGTATGCACTTGATCTTACCCATAGTAACCCCTACATTGCTCACACCCCAGTCTCTAGATTTTTGTATACAAGATATAAATGTCCATATATAATGCCATATATATATGATTGTGAATTTTTCAGAATTAAATGATTGCATAAGATTTGACATGGGGGGTGGTAAAGAATATGCTTACATTGTTGATTGTGTCCATAGATACCTCCCTATTTTCCCTCCCTCTCCCATCTGTGGCAGTCTCTTCCCTCCACCCCCACCTACATGTCTATGATTCCCCTAGATTATGTGTAGCTATGCCTTTAGTGGGTCTCATACATGAGTTTGATTACCTTTCACCCAAGCCTGGGTTTTAGTCTAGCCTCCACAAATGAGGGAAAATATTCAACCCTTGATTCTCTGGGTTTGGCTAATTTTGCTTAGCATGATTTCTTCATTACTATCCATTTACCTTCAAAGGCCACAATATCATTGTTTCTAATAGCTAAGTAGAACTCTATTGCACACATATGCCAGAGATTTTGGATTCATTTATCCTGTGAGGAGCATCTGGGTTGATTCCATAATTTAGTTATTGTAAATTGAGCTGCTATGAACATTGATTTTGCTATGTCGTTGTAATGTGCTGATTCTAACTCCTCTGGGAAAAATATCCAGAAGATGGACAGCTAGGTCATATGGTGGATCCATCCCTAATTTTTTGAGAAGTCTCCACACTGCTTTCCAGATTGGCAGTACCAGTCTGCAGTTCCACCAACAGTGTGCTAGTGTTCCTTTCTACCCACAGCACCTCTAGCATTTCTTATTGTTTGTATTCTTCATCTTTGCCAGTCTGACTAGAGTGAGGTGAAATCTTAATGTAGTTTTGATTTGCATTTCTCTGATTACTTGAGATTTAGAGCACTTTCTTGTTTATTCATTAGTTTGTTTGATTTCCTTTGTTGAGAAGTTTCTGTTCAGCTCCCTGGCCCATTTATTATTGGATTGTTTGAGGTTTTGATATTAAGCTTTTTTCAGTATTTTGTGAATTTTGGATATTAGTCCCCTGTGGGAGGAATCACAGGCCATGTTTCTGCCTAACCAAGAACACAGAACATCTTTCCATCTACTCAGGTCTTCTTCAATTTCTTTCTTCAATGCTCGATAATTTTCATTGTAAAGGTGTTTTACGTCCTTTCTTAGATTAATTTCCAAGTATTTTATTCTTTTTGAGGATATTGTGAATGGAACTGATTTCCTTATTTCTTCTGCTCTATTATTGTTCATGTATAGGAAAGCTATTGACTTATGGGCATTGATCTTTTAGCCTACTATTTTTCTAAATCTGTTTATAAGCTCAAGCAGTTTTTGGTGAAGTTTTTTTTTTGGGGGGGTCTTCCAGGTGTAGGATCATGTTGTCAGCAAAAAGGGGTCTTTTGACTTCCTTTCTTCCTATTCTGATCCCTTTGATTTCATTTTCTTGCCTAATTGCTCCAGCTAGGTCCTCAAGGACTATATTGAATAAAAGTGGTGAGAGTGGGCAGCCTTGTCTTGTTCCTGAGTTTAACAGAAATGCTTTCAGCTTTTCTCCATTTAGTATTATGCTAGCTGATTGCTTGGCATACTTGACCTTTACAAAGTTAAGATCCTTGGATCCCTATCTTCTCTAGAGTTTTGAGCATAAATGGGTATTGAATTTTATCAAAGGCCTTTTTGTATCAATTGAGATGATCATATGGTTTTTGTCCTTAATTCTGCTAAAGTGATGAATCACATTTATTAATTTTTGTATATTGAACCAGCCTTGCATCCCTGGAATGAAGGCCACTTGATTGTGATGAATTATCTTCTTGATGTCTTTTTGAATGTGGTTTGCTAGAAATTTATTAAGGATTTTAGTGTCAATGTTCATCAGGGATATTGGTCTACAGTGTTCATTTTTTGATGCATCTTTGTTGGGTTTTGGTATCAGAGTTATGGTTGCCTCATAAAAAGTGTTTGGGAGAGTTGTTTCCTTTTTAATTTCTTGGAATAAGTTAATAAAAAGAGGTGTTAGCTCCTCCTCATAGGTGTTGTAAAACTCAGCAGGGAATCCGTCAGGTCCTGGGCTTTTCTGCGTTGGAAGGCTTTTAATTGTTATATGGATTTCAGTGCCTGTTATTGAGATGTTTAGGATCTCAATATCTTTCTGTGTCAATTTGGGGATGTTGTATATGTTTAGAAATTTGTCCATGTCTTCCAGATTATCTGAGTTAGAGGAGTATAGTGTTTCATAATGTGCTCTTCTAATTCATTGGAGGTCCATGGGTCAGTGGTGATTGCTCTCTTTTTATTGGTGATTTTGTTTATTTGCTCCACTTCCCTCTTTCTTTTAGTGAGATATGCCAGGGATCCGTCAATTTTATTTACTTTTTTGAAGAACCAGCTGTTTATGTCGTCAATTCTTTTTATTGTTTTTTGTTCTCAATTTTGTTGATTTCTGCTCTGTTCTTGACTATTTCCTGTCTTCTGCTGGATTTTGGATTAGATTATTCTTTTCATAGGGATTTGAGGTAGAGTATAAGCTTATTTATTCTAGATCACTCCTGGTTTTTAATGTAAACACTTAGTGTTATAAATTTCCCCTTAAGAAAGCTCTCATGGGGCTGGAGTGGTAACATGGTGGTTATGGTGCTTGCCCGGCATGCACAGGTATGCAAGTTCAAACCCACCCACCACGTACACAATGAAGTCTCGGAGTAATGAAAACCACATGAAGAACTAAATAAAAATTGTTTCTCTCTTTCTCTATCTCTATTTCACTGTCCCTCTCTCTTAAAAAAAAAAAAAAGGAAAGGAAAGGAAAGGAAAAGAAAAAAAAAAAAAAAAGAAAGCTTTCATGCTGTCCCAAAGGTTTCAATATGTTGTGTCTTCATTCTCATTCTCTTAAAAGAATTTCTTTATTTCTGCTCTTATGCCTTCTTGGAGCCATTCTTCAATCAATAGGGTATTATTTAATTTCCATGTATATGTGTGTTGTCTTTTATGATTTTTGCTGTTAACTGCAAAATGGCACCATGATCTGATAGGATACATGGAATAATGTCTACTTTTTAAAATTTGCTGATATTTCCTGTGTGAACTAAACTATGATCTACTTTGGAGAAGGATCCATGCACTGCTGAGAAGATGCTATAGTCAATTTTGGTGGAATAGTCTATAAATGTCTGTTAAGTCCATGTGATTTATGGAATTGTTCAGACTGGAGATCTCCTTATTTATTTATTATTATCATTTTTTTTTGCTCTGATGATCTGTCTATTGGTAATAGAGGTGTATAAAATCTCCCAGTATTGTCATGTTGAGGTCCTCAAGTGGTTTTATAGGATAGAGTAATTTTTCCACATATTTGGGGATGTTACTGTTTGGAGAATATATATTTAGTATGGTTATATCTTCTTGTTGTATTGTGCTCTTTACTAGAATATAGTGGCCTTATTTATCTCTTCTGATTAATTTATGTCTGATATCTACTTTGTCTGATATAACTATTGCATCTCCAGCTTGCTTTCTTGAATATATGCCTGATAGATTTTTTTCTCTCCTTTCACCCTCAATCTGTGGGTGTCATTGGCTGTAAGGTGGGCCTCCTGTAAGCAGAATATTGTGTAATTTTGATTTTTGACCTAATATGCTAAACTGTGTCTTTTGCTTAGTGCATTGAGACCATTCACATTCAGTGTTAGGATAGTTATGTGGTTATGATTTTAATCATTGGGGGTTTTTCTGTGAGTTTTGTGCTTTCTTGGTTGTCTTTTGATAGTGGGTATTTTTATTGAATTTCCTCTGTGAGTTTTGAGGATTGTTTGCTTGTTCTTCTTTCTGGAGTTCATCTTTGAAGATTCCTCTTAATGCTGGTTTTCTGTTCATGAATGCTGAAAGCTTGCTATCATGATATGTTCTTATTTCCCCATCAAATCTGAAGCTGAATTTTGAGGTATGGTATTTGTGGCTGCTGACTGTGGTCATTCAAACATTGAAAGATCTTCCAGAATCTTCTTGCTTCTAGAGTCTTAGCTGAAAAGTCAGAGGTGATCCTTGTTAGTTTGCCTAAGAATGTGATTTGGTGTTTCTCTTGCAACTTTTAATATTGTTTCCTTGTTTTCCCTGTTACACATTTTGAATATGATGTGTCTTGGTAAATTCTCTTTTGTTTAGGCCTATTGGGTGTCCTGTATGCTTCTTGGATAGCATATCTGATTCTATTTTAATATGGGAAAATTTTTCTTTAACTATTTAATTTGATGATTTTCTTTGTGTTGTTTATTTGCATCTCACTTTCTTCTTGTATCCCAATTACTCTTAAATTGTTTCTTCTGATTTCATCGCAGTCATTTTGTCATTTTGAAAATTCTGCTATGCTGTGTGAGTTTTTTCTTTTTTTGTCATCTGTGCTCTCAAGTTTACTCAGCCTATTCTCATTGTCAGATGTTCTTTCTTGAAGAACTGAGGATTGGTTTTCCATAGAAGTTAGGCTATTATTAAATTCTTCCATTGTTCTTTTCACATGATTGACTGAAGATTTCAGCTTTACTTCATTTTTCAGTATGTCTTTTTCTTTCATAATAGTTTTTCATCTCTTGAGTTTCTCACTTAGTCCCTTCATTATCTTTTTTTAGTTCATTGTTCTCTTTAGTAATCAGATTGTTGGTAATTTTTTCTAGGTTTTCTCATCCTGCTCCCTATTTGTGGGCTTCCTGTTCAGGTAGTTGTGGGTTTGAGGTGAACCTTTTCTAGTTTAATTCTTCATTTTTGAAGAGCTTCTTCTGGATCTATGAATTGAGATTCCCTGCAAGGAATAAGGCAGTTCTCCAGATGGTGGTTCTTTGCAAGTCAAAGGGTTGGGTTACACCCCACCCCTTTAATAACTACCGTCTTCCAGATAGATGCTTTTGTCTGTAGCCTCTTTTTGTTGCACCTTTTGGATCTTGTCTCAAAGGTGCTGATATAGAACCTGTTGGGTGTACAGGGCAGCCTGCTGGATTGTTGAAGTGCAGCAGCAGGGATGAGTCATTAGTTGCTAGGGCCCCAGAGGCATAGGGTGTACCTGAATCTGCCTACATTCTACAATGTTACCTGAGATTCTTGGTGGCAGGTACAGGCCCAGTATCTGGACCTGTGGGTATGCAATGTAGCTGGGCTACTCTGGGAACAGGTCCTCGGGGTTATCTTGAATGCCTGCCAGGCATGGGACCAAAGGACTGAGCCAGCACGTCAGCTTAGTATGGGCTATTCTGAGCAGTGGCCCTACGCAGGGATGTCCTGGGTGCCTGCTGGGCACAGGACCACAAAAGCTCTGGGCCAGTCCTTGAGCAGCAGGGGCTGCTCTGGATGGGGTCCTACCTGGTGGTGTACTGGGCACCTGTTAGGCCCAGGACCAGAAGATACCTGGGCCATTGTTGGCTGTGTGGGAGCTGCTTTGGGTGGTATTCCTCCTAGGTCTGTCCTGGGTGCATGCCAGTTCCTGTACCGGAAGAGGCCTGGGCCAATTCTTTGGGTGGGTGGGGTGTGCTCCAGCAGGGGTTCTACCTGGGGGCATCCTGGGTGTGTGCTGGAGTGGACCAGAAAAGAATCTTTATACATTTTAATGAGACAATAATGATTGATTGATTTTAAAGAATGTCAATATAATAAGGTTATTTTAAAAAGAGACTGCTACTAAGGGGTTGGGGGTATGACTCAGTGGTACAGAGCTGCCTGGCATGTGCAAGGTTCTGGGTTCAATCCCTAGCAACACACACATACACACACACACACACAAAAAAAAATACATGATTTTTTAATTTGAAAAGTGCTCAAAAGTATAAAAGTACTAAAGGAAGACATTGTAGTACAGTTTATGGAAAAAACTTAAGGAAAAATGGAAGAGAAAGAAAAAATCATGGAAGTGAAAGCTGTCATAGAAGCAACAAAAGCATCTAAAACCACCTAATATCCCAACTAGCATAAGCACTCAGCTTCCTTGTTCCTGACTATGTCCTCAGCATGTAGAACAGGGTCTTGCTCTTGGGAGACCCTTGCTATAGATTTATTTTAGTCAGTGATTATAAAAAAGTATGAAACTTCCAGATAATCATGAAGATGACTGATGTGGAAGAGAGATGAAGGCAAGTCTGTATTTCTGCAGAATGGAACAAATTTTCAGCCAAGATTACCTGGTAAGTTCAGGCTATGAAGTATGTCCTCTGTTCCAAAGGCATGTAATGGAAGATAACAGAACAAGAAGCAAACAAATAACAAAGATTTAAAAACAGGATAAATATCTCCTTTGGCTAGAAGTGGGAAAAAAAAGCAAAAATATGTTCTGGGCTGATGTGGGGCAGCCAACATTTTGGTACTTGAATGATAAAGACTTGTGAGAGTTGGGAGCAGGGAATTTCTAGTTCTTGGAAGGAGCTGAAACACATGAGCAAGCTGTAGGGAGTGGGACTGCACCTTTGATATTCTTCATTCATCAAAGCCAAAAATGATATTGTAAAACTTAACTCCAGATAGTGGTTTAGAGACCTGAGTGGATGCACACAGAACCTCCCACTTAAAATGAGTCCACCAGGAATCTGAGATGGATATTAAGAAGCATAGTCAAGAGGAGTATGGAAATGAGCTAAGTTGAAGACCTCTGGTGAAATCTGGAGAAGTTGAATTAAAAAACAAATATGTAAAATGAAGACCAGTGAAGGAGATATGGTTTGTCAGGTGATGGTTAAAACTGTGACAAGTACTCCTCATAGAACTAGGACAGTGCCTGGGATGAGTGACAGTGGAATTATAACCATCCCTACGTCTGAGGAGAGGAAGGAACTTGCAGGAGAAAGTTGTGTCAAGAGGCTGTCCTAAGAGAAATAGTGACCTTCACTGGAGGAACTCATGCAACTCCACAGGAGCACCGAGAGCCAACTTCCTGATGTCCTTCTCATTGTCTCCCTTCTGTCTGTCAATCAGGATTCCTA
Organism: Aplodontia rufa; assembly: GCA_004027875.1. Lineage (NCBI taxonomy): Eukaryota > Metazoa > Chordata > Mammalia > Rodentia > Aplodontiidae > Aplodontia > Aplodontia rufa. Next base: position 34,963 of record PVKS010012724.1, read on the forward strand.
TTAGCCAACCCCAACTGGAAGCCAGAGGTAGTATGGGCAAATGGACCTTTAAGAATGTACCTAGCCATTGTGACTAGAGTGAGGGGGGATCTCAGTGCATTTTTGATTTGCATTTGAGTGTTGATTTGCATTTCTCTGATTGCTAGTGATGTAGAACACTTTCCGGCTTTTTGAACTTCCTCTGTTGAGAAGTTTCTGTTTAGTTCCATAGCCCATTTATTGATTGAAGTGTTTGTGCTTTTGGTATTAAATTTTTTGAGTCCTTTGTATATTCTGGATATGAGGCCCCTGTTGGAGAGGTAACAGGTCATGATTTTATCCCATTCTGTGGATTCTCTTGACACTTGACTAATTCCTTAGCTGTGCTGAAGCTTTTCAGATTAATGGCATCCCACTCTCCCACTGTGATTTATATATACAATGGAGCTATTAGAGAGAACAATATCATAGATTTTGCAGGTAAATAAATGGAACTGGGAAAAATCATGCTGAATGAAACAAGAGAAACCCACAGACTTCAGGGTCAGATGTTTTCTCTCGTATGTGGAAGCTAGAGTAAAACATAAGACAGGATGAAAGTTAGCCAAATTCATTTAAGAGACCCACCAAATATGAAGCAACACATAAGCTATGGGGACTAGGGGTGCAGCAGTTATGGCGCCTGGTTGGAATGCACAGGGATACAAGTTCAAACCCCAGCACCACATACACAACAAAGTGTTTGAGCAATGGGGGCCACGTGAAAAACTGAAAAAAATTGATTCTCTCTCTCTCGCACTGTCCCTCTCTCTCTTAAAAAAAAAAAAAAAAGCTGTGGGGACTATAGTTATGAAAGGGGAGGGAGAGAAAGGGAGAGAGAAGGGAGGGAAAATGGGGGGTATTCAATACTGTAGAGTACTGTTGACTCCCGTGAGAGCACCAAATGTACCCGGAAGGTATGTAAATCTAGTAATTTCAATGTTTAAATTACACCTATATGGTCATTTATGTCTGCACCTTGGGGGAACTACAGAGGAGTCATGAGATTGGGGAGTGGGGGAAGCAAAGGACATCCTGGACAAGTATCAGATTTAAGCAACTCTGTCAGTATGTCAGTATGCATGTATGAAGGTGAACCAATGAATCCCTTCATTACATAAGATGATGCTGAACCAATTAAAAAAAAAAAAAAAGTACCTAGCGAAAGCTCCACCCCCTCTACCATGATCTGTCCTTTGGGTAGAAACATAGAAAAGAGAGGCCAATAGATGCTGACTCAGAGTGAATGTCCTTGTATTCTTTCAGGAAGAGAAATGTACTGAGCACAAAGAAAACTTCTGACCAAAATACAATCTATAGACTTCAGGTCCCTGTAATAAGGTAGGTACATGGTTTATTATGTTTTCCAGAGAGAGCTAAAAATCCTGGAAAATTCATGTAGATATGCATAGATATATAAGGCTAATATGTGTGATTTATATATAGTTGCATATAGTTTTATTATATATGTATTTACCTATATACTCAATATATACATAAAAACATATTTATATACATATTTATGTACATACATTTGTATATATGTGTTGTGAGTGTACATATATATATATAAACATGGGAAGACTGAAAGATAAGAAATCAAACCACCTAGAGACCTTGAGATTATTCATTTTTGGTTTATTGTTTTTTTATCCCCCCTGGTAAAGTGTCCTTACAATTGTTTCTAATATGCCTTTGATCTCTGTTAAGATTTTCTTTCTCTCTTCCATTTCTTTCCTGGGCTTAACTATTTGTTGATCTTCTCATGGTATTTTATTATCTTTTCTTTGATCTCTTGCATAATTCATTTAGCTTTCTTTTCAAGGACCACACATGTTTCAACCTCTCCAGAGAATATAAAAATTATACAGTTGTGTGTGCTTTCTCTTGTATAAGGTTTTCACCTCCTTTCTCTTGGAGGTATATGCCTGCATTTGTATAATGTCTGTGTCTAAGTGCTATGTTACTTTTTCTGGGTTTTTTTTTTTTTTGCTTGTCTTTCCAATCTCAAAGATAACTTTTCTGATGAACAGTGTGGGGAGAGTTAAGGCAAGAATCCAAATAATTTTTAGTCCTCAATTCAGGTTGGTTGCGTTAAATATCTTTGCAACAGTTTATTATTCTCTGACATGTAACTATTATGAAAATCACAAATAAATAAAAATATGCAGTACCATTAATCATCAAGAAAATGAAAAATAAAATAATAATGCAATACTACTACACATCTACTTAAATGCGTATAATAAAAATGACAGACCTTATCAAGAGTTGGAGAGTCCATGGAGACTGTCACACAGCACTGGTGGGAAGTGTCAGATGATAGAAACATTTTTGAAAATGATTTAACTACTTAAATTAATTATATATTTGCTTTCACTCAGAAATTCTGTGGTAGTGATTAGATAGGGACACAGGGAGGGATGTTTGCAATGCTCTAGGTGGTAGTTGTACAGGGGTCGACTTTGGAAGAATTTGTTGTATATGTTTAAGATGTATGCACTTCTGTATTTATGTTCATATGCTATTGTTCAATAAAGATGCTTATTATAAAAATACACCCTACATCAATTTTTTAAAAAATTGACTACTATGTGCAAATAATTTTCTGTACTTGACTTTACATTTCTCTCTTCTTTCTTGATTTACTACTAATGATTGTGCTAAAAGAAATGCAGTGCAATAAATGAGGGGTTCAGACTTAGATTGATCCATGAAAATTTTCTGCTAGATTTAGAAAGTCATTAGTATTTCTTTAAATGAAGCAATCGTTGCATGTTGGTGAGCTTTTTAACACATTCTTCTACCAACCTCTAATTGTCATCCTATGAATTGCAAATTAATTGCAGACTGACCATAACTCCTCCATTTGTCTTAATTTTTAAATTTTCAGAGAGTTGCTATAAATGTCAGTAGCAGACATGGCTCTGATGAGCAAGGAATCCCCAGAATTTACCTGAGTGTTATGATGATGGAACAGAAAAACATAACGGCAAGAGGCTTTTGCTGCTATGGTGTCTCCTTTTACTATGGTACTAAGAAGTAAACCCAGGGGTGCTTAACTACTGTGCTACATCCCCACACATCCCCAGCCCTTTTTATTCACTTATTTTTTTTTTTTATTTTGAGACAGGGTTTTGCTAAGTTGCTTAGGGCCTTGCTAAGTTGCTGAGGCTGGCTTTGAAATTGTGGTCCTCCTGCCTCAGCCTCCCAAGCTGCTGGGATTACAGGTGTGTACCAGTGTACTCAGTTTATGGTGCCTTTTTCTGAGTGGTGAAAAATTCAGTCTTTTTAGGGAACAGTATTAGTTTCTTACATAAAAAATTAGTACTGACTATATGCAACACAAGTTATAGAAGTACCAAACTATAAAGTAAATAATTTATTTATTTATGGAATTATTCAACAACTATTTGTTGAGATTGATCATGTTCCTACAGTGTAGCTGCCATTACATGGAGCTAATGCCTAGTAAAGAGCTGGTGCTACAGAAACAACACACATACACGCAGAGAATATTGTGCAGCTAGAAAGTTCATGTGCATAGTTACAGGGGGCCATGGAGGAGAAAGTGGTTAGGCTCACCTGAATCAGAAAAGGTTTCATGGAAAGTCACCTTAAGTTGAATATAGATAATTACTATTGTTATTGATATTTTCAGAATTATTAATTATACAACCCAGAAATTTACAGGCATAGCAAAAATGGCCAACTAAATAGTATTTTTGATCTGCCAAAATGCTGAGGGCCAAAAACGAAATCTGGGTGAAAGAAAAGGAAGAAGAGAATAATTTTGGGGGTAGAATGCTCTAGTTATAACTTTGTCACTTTGAGTTTCCTGTGACTGCCCCCCTCCCAGTTCTGACTAGGCACTGAAACCTTGTAGGACGACCCTTGTCCTTACCTCCCTTCCCCCACACCGTTTGTCAAAGCCTAAGTAGACCCAGTGCACACACCTCGAGAGCAGCTTTTCAGTCTGAATATCTTACATAAAATCTTTGGAAAGCAATAGGGTGCACCCGCTTAGAGCTTTTGGAATGGGAGCCAACTTTTAATTTATTCCTCCTGTTTGCTGAAAATACAGCATTTCTCTTTCAGAGACTATTAGAAATCTACTTTTCTTATGGGAACACAGGCAAGCAATTTATAGCGAGGCCTTACTGATGATGGTTAGGGTCAAGAAGTTCGTCAGTTATTAGGAGTCTACTTTACAAAATAAAGGCTTTGCAGTCGCACTGAGATTTAAAGAAGCCAATTCTGGAAAGAGAAAGATAATAGTTAATAGTGGCAACCGTGATAACAAATACGATGTGACTACAGCGATAGCTGCTGGTAGGCCAACCCCTGCCCCATACACAGCATTTTAGCATGCCGTTTCTTCTGGGAGGAAACTGCAAGGAGACAGCACAGCATTGGTAAATTTATATCAGGAAGTTTATTGTAAAAATGGTGATAGCAGAAAGAAAAGAAAAAAACTTGCTGTAAGTGGTTTTTTAAAGCCATAACAGCAGAGGAAAAATAGGCCTGCTGCCCAAGGACAATGGTGCAGTTCTGCTTCTCTCTTCTGTTAAAGAGAGTTTTCCGGAGATGGAAAATGGGATGAATATGAAAAAGTGGAAAGAAGCCAAAATATACAGGATGAGTCTAGCAAAGTCTTTAACATCTCTAAAGAAGTCCACCGAATGGCTAGAATGAGTTAAACCAAAACATACAAAAGAACTTTCTAAGGAGAGTAACAGGAAGCTTAGAATCTTAGATGAGGGATACATGTGTGTGATTCAGTTATTTTACAAAGGAGAGAAAAGCATCCATAAGCCACTTTGAGATTTGAAAAAAGATTAATATAATTTTATTTTAAGTCACATTGTTTTTTATTTTTCACCCCATTAACATCTTGAAAAATGGGATGTGCTTAATAACCAAAGTAAAAATGTATTCTCCAGCCATGGGATCTCACACAATTTGCTACTGTCTGCAGTGATGATTAGCTATAGCAAGATCTTCCATTAAATAATTTGCATTTAACACATGGTTGGATTTGAACTCAAATTTAGATTCATTTTTGTCATGTATAATATCTTAAAAATCAAAGACACTGTAGTGTAAAAATAAAAAGTTCTTGGCACATAGCATATGCACTAAAAAGAAATTCAATAAGGAGTGGTAGGAATGGTTGCACTTGGAGTGATAAATCCTTCTGATGCCTGCTGCTTGTCAAAAACTTCTGGATATATTTTAAAATTTTATTAAAAACAATTCTAAAGGTTAGAACAGGTCATGGTCTTGAGGGTTTTGAAAAGAAAAATGTTATGTGTTTGGATCTTGAATATTTCAAAAGGTCATGTGTTCATGCTGGGCAACAGTGGCACATGCTTGTAATCACAGCGACTTGGGAAGTTGAGGCAGGAGGATGACAAGTTCAAGGCTAGCCTCAGCAACTTAGCAAGGCCCTAAGCAACTTAATGAGAACCTGTCTCAAAACAAAAAATAAAAAGGAGACCAAGGATGTAGCTCAGTGTTAAAGCACCTCTGGGTTCAATTCCCAATGCCAAAAACAGAAAAAAAAAAAAAAAAAAAAAGAAGAAGAAGAAAGAAGAAGCTCATTTGTTAAAGACTTGATACCCAACCTATGTACTGGTGGAATCTTTAGGAAGTGAGACCTAGTGAGAGGAAAGGCCTATGGGGTGTGCTCTTCAAGAGGGTAGTGGAACCCTGGCCTCTCCTCTCTTTCTTTGCTTCCCAGCCTCCAAGAGGTAAGTAACTTTGCTCTATCACATTTTCCCTGTTATGAAGACTGCCTTGCCACAGGCTGAAAAGCAATGGGCTAACCAACCAAGGACTGAAACCTCCCAAATAATGATCCAAAATAAACTTTTCTTGTTTTAAGTTGATTATTATAGGTATTGTATCATAGCTATGGAAAGCCTACTAACACATCATAGCAAAATCAGAATGATAAAAGAATCCTTAGGCTCTGAATGTAATCAAAGCTAAGAATTTTTAAGAAAGAGGTATATAATTATAGGGTACACATTTTCAATAAAAAGAAAAAATTCCTAGCATCCATTAAGTAAATTAGAATTAGTAAAAAGTGGCATTAAAAAACTCTCTAATATTTATGACTATATGATTTTAAACAATGGCTCAAGGCAACCCTAGGGGGGACAAAAAAAGTTTCCAAAAATTCATGTGAGTACAGGAAGATAACTTATGAAAGAGTTAGAGACCTACCTCATTCCAGTCACAAGCACTGACTAAAAGTGGATTTTTATACATGAATCCAAGAGTTAAAACTGTAAAAGCGTTAGAAGGAAACACAGGAGTCATCTTTCCCATCTTGGGTTAGTCAATGACTTCTTAGATATCACTTTTATCAAGTGATAAAAGATTGGTAAATGATAAAATATTATTATCTAGAGTCATTGTGCTATACACTAGACCCTCAAGATGTATTTGTGTTTGATATGATTCAAACACAAGATTCCTCTAAAAGCTCATGTGTGAAAAAATGCAGGAAAATTTAGAGGTGAAATGATTGGGTCTTGTGAGGTTTAATCTAGTGAGTGCATTAATCCGCTTGAATGGATTAACCGGGTGGTGGAGAGGTGGGATGTGGCTGGAGGACACGGGTCACTGGAGGCATGACTTTGGGGCATATATTTTGTCTCTCTGGTTAGTGGAGCAGTTTCTCTCTGTTTCCTGATTGTCACCTCAGAGCTTCTTTCTGCCATGATGTTCTGTCTCATCTTGTGCCCAGGGCAATTGAGTTGGTTGTCTGTGGACTGAGACCTCTGAAAGAGTGACCCCCAGAATGCTCTCTTCCTCCTTTAAAGTTGTTTTTGTCAGGTCTTTTGGTCACAGAGATGGAAACAATCTCATAATTGAAAGTGTGTACCCCCTGACTAATATCTTCCCGTTACCCTACGACTATCTTCCTTGGCAACTCCTTGAGTTCACTTTCTTAGATTTCACATATAAGTGAGATCATACAGTATTTATTTTTCCTTGTCTAGCTTCTTTCACTTATCATATTGTGTTCTGGTTTTAAACACATGGTCACAAGTCATAGGTTTTCCACATTTTTTTGCTGAATGTACCACATTTTCTTTGTCCACTGATGGATGCTTGGGTTGTTTCTATATCTTGGCTATTGTAAATAATGCTGCAATGAATTAGGGGATACAGATATGACTTTGAGATGATGATTTTATTTCTTTTAGATATATACCCACTAGTGGGAACATTGGGCCTTATAATAGTTCTAATTTTATTTTTTTAAGAAACTTTATAATACAGTGTTTTGCATAATGGCTATACCTATTTACATTTCCATGAACAGTATACAAGGGATTTGGTGTATAGCATGATGACTATATTTAATAATGCTGTATTATTTTCTTAAAATTTGATGAGAGCAGATTTTAATTTTCCTCACCACTCTGACACTCACACAAAGGCACGCATGCAATGGAAATTATAGGTGGTGATGGATAGGTTGATTTTGCTGACTATGGTAATTATGAAAAATTATTATGTATCAGAGCATCTTACTGCATACATATATATATGAATATAATTTTTTATAAAAAGAGAGAGAGATAGTGAGAGAGAAAGAGAGAATCCATTTTATTTAGTTTTTCATGTGGTTTTTGTTGCTCCCACTCTTCGTTGTGTATGTGGTGCTGGGGTTCAAACCTGCGTATTCGTGCATTCCAGGCAAGCACCATAACTATTGAGCTCCAGCTCCAAATATATATCATTTTATTTGTCTCTTAAATGTTGTAAAATTAAAACAATTTAAATTTAATCAATTTAAATAGTTGATGAATCAAAGTTCATCAATAATAAAAACTTTAGCACTCCAAAGAACATCACCCAAGAAAATAAAAACACAACAAACAGAATGGGAAAAATACTTAGAAATAATCACTCTGTTAAGGGGCCTGTACTTAGAATGTAAAAAGGACTTCCAAACGTCAATAACCAAAAGGCAATCAATTATTTTTAAGCACAAAAAGGATTTGAGTAAATATTTTTCTAAAGAAGATATTTAACAGCTAATTTGCCCATAAAAGACCTCAATATCATAAGTCTTCATGAAAATGATAATTAAAACCACACTATAGCACTTCATCCCCAGTAGAGTGACTATAATAAAGGAAACAGGCAAGAGTGCTGAGAAATTGAAAATGTTGTCAAGAATGCTGAGGAACTGAAAAACTCATATGACACTGGTGGGAATGTAAAATGGCTTGGCCATTTTGGAAGACAGTTTGATGGTGTCTCAAAATATTATATATAGAGTGACCAGTCTTAATTATCTACACAAAAGAAATAAAACATGTTCTTGTGAAAACTTGAATGCAAATGTCCATAGCAGCAGTATTCAGAATAGATAAAAACTAGTAACAACCCAAATCCATTTTCTGATAAGTGAATAAAAACATTTATACATACAATGGAGAACAAAGTACTGAAAAGGAAGTAAGTTCTGATACACGGCACAACATGGATAAACCTCAACAATGTATTAAATGGAGGAAGCAGTCAGAAAAGAACACATACTGAATGTTATTTATGCACAGAATAGCTAAATCTGAAGAGACAGAAAGCAGATCTATGATTACCTGGGGCTAGGGAAGGGAATGGAACTGAGTGGGGAGTGTCCGCTAATGGGTACATTTCTTTGGGGGATGAAAAAATGTTGTAAGGTTAGATTATAACTCTGTAGGTATAATAAATACCACTTAATTGTATACTTTAAAAGGTGAACCTTATGGCATGTACATTATATCTCAATAAACATATTTTATATAAGGCATAAAATGTGAATAGTTCTTGAGCAGCTAAAAGAAAGACCAGGGGTCATAGGACACAGATTCAGTGAGCCAGACATGGTGGTTGCTGCCTGTAATCTCAGCCACTTGGGAGGCAGAGGCAAGAGGATCACAAGTTCAAAGCCAGCCACGGCAACCTAACAAGGGCCCAAGTAACTTAGTGAGGCCTGTTCTCAAAATAAAAAGGGCTAGGGATGCGGCTCAGTGATTAAGCACTTCTGTTTTCAATCCCTGATACCAAAAAATAAATAAAATAAAAGATAAGAAATTGAACTAACTTCATTCATGGATGGGGTTATACACCTACTAAAACCAAAACTGCTGTAAACTTCGTATATATGAATTTTATTAAAATATATTATGAAGTCTCTCATAATTTCTTTTAGGTCAATAGGACAATTTGAAATGTGGTTTGGTGGTTTCATAACTGAACAAATTTACTAAGAAGGACTGATCGAAGAATATAGATTGTTATTAGAGCAGTTCTTCATTGTGAAATGCAGCAATGTTTATCAAATTACTCTGTTAGCATTTTTTTTATCAATGACTTGGTAGGTGATCATGCTGAATAATCACAGAATCTCAGATACAACGTGTTAAATATTATTGGCAGAAGATCTCAATATATTTATCGTTTAACATTCATCTGGATGCACCTAGTGAAAGAACCAAAATAATAGGCAAAAACAATTTCTTGGAATTAAAGTTCTGCAGCTGATCAGAAATTCATATACTTCAAATAACTTTTTAAAAAGTTAAAATTTTGAAAAATGGAGTTTCAAGTATCTAGTTATATTTTTTTTTTCTCTGTGTGCTTCAAAATTTCATTCCTGATGTCAGTAACTGAAGCCACTGGATGCTACTTACATGTGGAACAGCACGGTTAGTCTTGGCCATGTGCAGGCCCCTAGGCCGAGAGCTGAACACTGGCCATTACTAGTACTGGGCTTTGTTTCTAGGTAGAATTCACTTCTTAAGAGAGGAAAGGATAAATGTTGCTTGGGGAGTTATCATTCTAAAAGAATCTGTTAAGTCATCCTTCTCCTCTTCCAGCCTGCTAGAAGCAAAATTGATGGTTCTCTATATGTTGGATTCCAGGCTGCTCACTCCATGATATTTATTAAAAGTGGAAAAGCCAAATACAACATGTTTTTGAAACTGAGTACCTGGTGTTCTGACACACACTTTCTGGATGAGCTATGACTTAGTGGCTTCTCCACAAGTACTGCTCTGTTCATTCATTCTGTGTTTACTGGAAAAGATGTTGTCTCCTGTTTTCTTCTTTCTCTTTTTGTTATTGTTGTGTTGTTAGGGTATATTTTTTTTCCTTTGGGGCTTTGAATGAAGTTGGAAATTGTAGTTCTGCCAAGAAGCAGGTTGCAAAACACTTCTAAGTGACCTAAGCTGCAACACCAAGCATGAATCACCGAAGCCCCTGCTTTCCACACACTGGCAGAGACTTTCAAGTGTAGGATTGGATTCTTCTCCCATGAAATAGATACTCTTGTGCTTCTTTTCAGGCTTCTCTCAGCAACCTATGTACACAAACAATGCAAAACAGAAAAGTGACTGCCTTTAACAGGATAAATGCTGAAGATTACATTTCCTCCCCAAAGAAGATATACTGCATGAGGCCTCTAGTATTTAAAGAATTTCAAAACATTGTAATTTCTATGTAGAATTTTATGAGTATATTTGTTTCTTTAGTCATAATATAATTTAGGCTGAATCACATGATTGCTTTGATATTGGTATGGGACTGTTTTGCCTTGATTCTAAAGTTTCAATGACTTTAGTAATAATAATTCATGCCATTTATTGAGACAAGTGCCAGGTAGATGTGCCAAGCATGTGGCAGGTAGCATTTTCAAACCTTGGAACTTTCCTGTAGGTTAGATGTTACTGTTATCATTTTCTATATGAAGACATTGAGGCTCACAGGGACTAAGTGACTCAGTCTCTCAGACTCACAGATGTAGAGTAAGGATTGAGCCACGTTTTCTCACGAGAGTTTGCCCGCTGCTTTGATTTGGGATAGCCACTTTCTTGTTCCTTTTCCTTCTGATTGGCAAAGCGTAAGGGGATGTGTAGATATCCTTCCCTGACTATGCTACACATAAGAAAAGAGCAACGAATTTTAGGTGAGGAAAAGAATATTCCACTCAGGAGTATTTACATGATTTTTAGTCATTCTTTGTAGAAAAGCTGTGGTTATCCTGTCTGCTTTTTCCACAGCATGGATTCTTTCTTAATTTGAAAACACACCATTGTCCTACCTGTATTAAATCCTGGATCTTATGTCTTGCTTTTTGATTTGATTCCTTGTCATCTTTGCTTCTTATATATTCTGAACCGCATGTTTCTTTTTTTCCTATTATCTAAGCTCTGCCTTCACATTCTTTTCTCAGATAATTCACACTTAAAAACAATATTGTGGACCAAAAATATCAGAAAAGATGAAGCTACCAAAAATTTTGAAAATGCTCAGAGTTCCCATGCATTCATTCTAGCCTTTGTTTAGTCAATAAAAAGAATATGAGGTGTTGCTTTGGTCTTATCTTATCGTGGTTTATAATCCAATATTTAAGAAATGCTGGCATTGCAAAATTTTCTAATTAAATACACGCACAAAACTTGGTCTAAAGGAGAGAAATATCAAGAACAGATTCGAGTTTCAGGAAGCACGCTCCGGAGGGATGAAGCATATTTAGGAGATTATTTTATAGTTTAGGCAACAGCCAATAAGGTGTGGACCAAAACAGAGGGGATAGAGAGAGGCATCAGATGTGGGAACTGTTGAATGGACAACATTTACTAAATTCAAGGACTGAATGGATGAAGGGCATTAGGAAGAAGAAAGATTCTCAAGTGTCTCCCCAAAATGAAGAAGGTTTGGGAGGAATGAAGATATAAATACATTCTTTTTTTCCCTCTCTCATGCACTGCAGATCCAACCTAAGACCCCCTACATGTGAAGAACATGATCTACCCCTCAACTGCACCCCAGCCTTCAAATATACTTTCTTATTGATTTGTTTGCTGTTTTGCCATTATGCCATAAGAGACAGTAAGGCTCAAATTAAGCTGTGGTTAATGTGATGCCTGACACTGAAGAGATGATTGGCACAGAGCAAGTTCAGTTTGGATTATGTTGAGCCTGAAGTGCTCATGGGTCACTCAGAGATATACAAAAAATTAAAAGGAAATAAGAGAATACGAATCATGGTCATGTCTGGTTGTTAAACTTGTGATAATTTAAATTTTATCTTGAGTCTATTTTAAATACTCCAGATAGCTATAAAGATATATAATACCTTTATTTTTACAAAAAGCTAAAGTTTATTTATTACTTAGAAAAAGAATAGCTTGGCTTCTCATGCTTCATTAGTATGAAAAACAAGAGAATAATTAAGTGCTGAATTTGGCAATACAATTGTGGTTTTATTTTTAAGGCAGCCTTTCAGTTTAAATGTATTATAATCATTTGCAAGTGTTCAATATTTGTAATTAGTTTTTAATTCAGCAAACTGAAAAAAAGGAATGTGGAGTTAGTCATTTTGGCACCTGTGGCTAGCTCTATTAAATACATTTTTAGGCATTTTTATAGGAGCATATAACCATATCTGTTTTTTATTTCCAACATACACATAATTTGAGCAATAGTACTTGCTATATTAAAAAGGAAAACAGTGTTTTGCATTCTTACATTAAAAGACAGAGATAAAGCCAACACAGATAAAGTCATCTGATACTTGACAAAGGGGCCAAAAACATATGTTAGAGAAAAGACATTCTGTAACAAATGGATCTGGAAAAAATGGATATCCAATCTCTATTTCTCACCCTGCACAAAAGTCAACTGAAAATGGATTAAATACCTAGGAATTAGACCAGAAACTTTGCAACTGTGAGAATAAATCAGGAAAAACACTCCAAAAATGATTTCCTGAATAGGATTCCTATATCCTAGGAAATAAAGCCAAGAATTAGTAAATGAATGACATCAAATGAAAAAGAATCTGCAAAGCAAAGAAAATTAACAGTGTGAAGAGACAGGCTACTGAATGGGGGAAATCTTTGCCAGTTATTCTTCCAACAGATTAATATCCAGAATACATAAAGAACAGAAAAAAACTCAACACCAAACACATAAATAACCCACTCAATAAATGGGCAAATGAACTAAACAGATGCTTCTCAAAAGAAGTACAAATGGCCAACAACTACATGAAAAATATGTTCAACTTCTTTAGCCATCAGGGAAATGCAATTTAAAACTACACCTGAGATCCCATCTCACTCAGAAAGGCAATCATTAAGAATATAAATGACAATAAATGCTGATGAGGATGTAGGGTGTGTGGGGGAGGAACACTGATAAACTATTTATGGGACAATGTAAATTAGTACAGCTACTATGGAAATCAGAATTATCATATGCTCCAGCTATACACTTTTTGGTATTTATTCAAAAGAATTAAATACAACATATTTTAGATATATCTATGCACCATGTTTATAGCAGTACAATCCACAATAGCCAAATTATGGAACCAGCCTAGGTGTCCATCAATGGATGAATGGATAAAGAAAATGCAGTATGTATGCACAATGGGATTTTATTTACCCATAAAGAATCAAATCATGTCATTTCTGAAAAAATATAGAACTGGAGAATAAAATAAGCCAGATGCAGAAAGACAGTATGATATGTTTTCTCTCATATGCCGAAGTTAGAAAGAAAAAAAAAGTGAGGGATCTCTAATTAGGTAGAGGAGGGATATGGGGGGATGGAGGAAGGAAGGGCAAATGGAGGTACTGGGAGTGACATGGATCAATTTATATTATACACATATGCTACCATGAATACCACTATTTTATATAATTAGTATGTAACAACAAGATAGCTACAATTTAATTATAAATGAAATTGTGAGATATAGTATACTCAATCAAAATATTGTGATTAAATTTGTCCTAAGTGAAAAAGATACAGTATAATTAAATTATTATTATTATTATATGTTGCATTAATACTCAAGCATAGGTACTGGATGCCAAACCTTATTGAATAACCTGAATCTGCAATGTATTGGTGGAGTATTGACCTACTGATGGTACAACCATCAGTCCAGATGCCAAGTCTGTGCATAATATTGATGGTCCTACTCTGATAAATGACTGCTTTGCCATTTGCAAATAACACAATACTAAGCTTTCCAAAGAACCATACCCAACAAAGACAGAGTATATGTCAACTACCATTAAACACATGCACACATAAAACTTAGATACCCTTAATGGTTCACCTGCAACCATGGTGGGAGGTAGTTCAATACTGCATATGCTTGCCTGTGTTAGTCCCTACATTGCAGAGATCTAGAAGAAAAATAAGTTAAAATATTTCACTTGATTCTAGGTAATAACTAAAGAAAATAAGTGATGAGGATCATGAAGTTTTCTTTCTCTTTCAGAGTTTTTCTACATTTGCTCCTGTTATTCCCTTTTTCTGAGCACGGGGAATACTAGGAATTTAACCCAGAGATGCTTAACCACTGAGCTACATCCTCGTTCTCCCTTTTTTTTTTTTTCCCCATTTTTAGACAAAGACTTGGGCCTTGCTAAGTTGCTGAAGCTGGCTTTGAACTTGCCATCCTCCTGCCTTAGTCTCCTGAGCTGTTGGAATTACAGGTGTGTGCCATCAGGCGCCACAGTTCCTGTTATTCTTAAACAGTGAAATGTTCACATATTGACTAAAGCAGAGGTGTTGAGCAGAGGCTCTGAATTGTTTATCCAACAGTCTCTTTGGTAGTTTAGTGAAACCTGTGGCTACCTCCAACAGAAGAGTGTTTTAATTGAATAAAATAAAATGTATACTACTATAAAGGAAATTAATTGTGATGAAATGTAGTTAGCATACCAAAAATATTGTAAGAAAATAATATTCCCTTATTCATTGTTCAATTAATATATTTAATAATATAGTTATTAATATATTAATAATTTATTCAATAATATATTTAAAATTCCACACCCATAAATTAATAGCTTTCCTATATGCTAACAATAATATGGCAAAAGAAGAAATCAGGAATTGGTTCCATTCACAATATCCTCAAAAACAAAAAGTACCTGGGAATTAATCTAACAAGGGAAGTAAAAGACCTCTATGATGAAAATTATTGAACATTGAAGAAAGAAATTGAAGAAGACCTGAGAAGATGGAAAGACGTTCCATGTTCTTGGTTAATCAGGATTAATATAATTAAAATAGCCATTCTGCCAAAAGCGCAGATTCAATGCAATCCCCATCAAGATACCAATGTCACTATTTACAAACATCAAAAAAGCAATTTTCAAATTCATTTGGAACAACAAAAAACCCAGAATATCCAAAATATTACTGAGCAAGAAAGATGAAACAGGTGGTCTCACAACACTAGATCTAAAATGATATTATAGAGCTGTAGTAACAAAAACAGAATGGTATTGGTATCAAAATAGGAATGAAGACCAATGGAGTAGAACAGAAGACTCTAAACAAACCCACAAATGTTTAAACACCTGATATTTTACAAAGGGGTCAACATACAATAAAAGGAGAGAGAGCCTATTCAACAAGTACTGCTGTACAAACTGGAAAGCCATTTGCAGGAAGTTGAAATTAGATCTTTCTCTCTCATCTTGCACAAATCAAATTCAAATGTATCAGAGAACTAGGAATTAGACCAGCTATGATATAACTTCTAGAATTAGGAGAACTTCAGCATATGGGAGCAGTCGATGACTTTCTCAACAAGGCTCCCAAAGCGAAAGAATTACAATCAAGAATTAATAATGGGATGCCATTAAATTAAAAAGCTTCTGCATAGCCAAATAATTGGTCAAAATTGTCAAGAGAGAATCCACAGAATGAGAGATAATCATGACCTGTGATTCCTCCCACAGGGGACTAACACCCAAAACTTACAAAGAACTCAAAACTTAATATTAAAAACACAAACAATCCAATCAATAAATGGGCCAGGTAGCTAAACAGAAACTTCTCAACAGAGGAAATCAAGCAAGCCAATAAATACATGAGAAAGTGTTCTAAATAACTAGTAATCAGAGAAATCCATCAAAACCATATTAAAATTTCACCTCACTCCAGTCAGACTGGCAAATACGAAGAATATAAACAATAACAGATGCTTTGGGGAGATAGGAACACTAGCACTTTGTTGGTGGAACTGCAAACTGGTACAGCCACTCTAGAAAGCAGTGTAGAAACTCCTCAAAAAATTAAGGATGGATCCACTGTACAATCCAACTATCCATCTTCTGGGTATTTTCCCAGAGGAGTTAGAATCAGCACATTACATTGATACAGCAAAATCAATGTTCGTAGCAGCTCAATTTACAATAGCTAAATTATGGAACCAATCCAGATGTCACTTACTGGATGAATGGATCCAAAATCTCCGGTATATACGTACAATGAAGTTCTACTCAGCTATTAGAAACAAGGATGCTACAACCTTTGAAGGTAAATGGATTGAAATGGAAGAAATCATGCTAAGTGAAATTAGTCAAACACAGAGACTCAAGGATCAAATGTGGAGGCTAGAGCAAAACCCAGGCTTGGGTGAAAAGTGGTCAAACTCTTGTGCTAGACCTACCAAAGGCATAGCGACACGTAAAACATAAAGTAGGGGAACTATAGATATGGGGGGGGCAGGGAGAAAGAGGAAAGTTAGGTAGGAATCTAGGGAGACAATCAACAATGTAACATACCCTTTACCCCCCAAGAAGCCACATAATACTTATGCAGTCATTTAATTCTGAAAAATACACAATTATATATATATATGTACATATATATAACTATTATACGGGAAATATAAAAGAATCAAGAGACTGGGGTGTGGGCAATGTGGGGGTGACTCTGGATTAGGATCAAATACATATCATATTATTACTTCAAATACATTTATGATTATAAAAAACTCAACTCCTTAATAAAAAAGACTATAGATTAAAACATAAAAAATAAAAAAATTTAAAAAGACATTCTAGGTGTTGGCCATCAAAAGTTAAAGGAATGAAGTGCTGGAAAGTGGTCTAAATGTCCAGGTCACTAGAGTAAGAACCCTCATCTTCATTGTGCCAAGTGTCCAGATAGCTTTTGTGAGCATCTGTGGGAAGGAAGGCTGCAATCACATGCAATCTAGTTGTGATTTTAGAGCACTTACGTATATATAGGTTAGTTCAAGATAAGACTTTTCAGCTGTAAAGTGCTATGAAAATCGCTGTTGGTGACAAAGTCACAAGTACTGTGAATATCACTGAGGTTTCCTAAACACATTTATAACAGAAACACATTTATAACACATTTATACATTGAATTTGCTTGGTGAGAAGTTATAAAAATACAGATAAAAGTTATTTTTCCAAATTGTTCATGGATCTTCTAGGCTAGAGTAATAGATGTGGGTTTATAAAAAGGTTAATTTACCCTTCTTATTGTATAACTTTGTTAAATCATTTTACTTTTCTGAGAAACTTTTTATTTTAATCTATGAAATGAGTACATATTTTATAGTTTTGTTGATATGATCACATGAGATAATGAAGGTGGAAAGACTTTGTAAACTTCAAAATGATAAACAGCAACTAATTTTGTCATTGTTTGTACTTTTTTCTTTAAGGAAATCAAATAAGGTTTGAATCTAGTTCGTTCTCTGACCAAATATGGTTCTTTAATCTCCCATCATCTTTTATTGGAGGTATGAAGAGAAAATGGTGAAAGAAAAAGTTCTGAAACAAAGAAGAGAAACTAAGTAAAATAAAATAAGAACTGAACGAAAGAATGGTTAAGTTAACTTCTTCACTTTCTCATTGCCTAGATCAAGCTGCAGAACATTCTGCTATTCCACTCCTGGGTATCTTTCCAGGGGACTTAGAATCAGCACATTACAGTGACACAGCAGTATCGATGTTCATGGCAGCACAATTTACCATTGCTAGGCTATGGAAACAACCCCGGTGTCCCTCACAGGAAGAATGGATCCAAAAACTGTGGTACATTTATACCATGGAATATTACACAGCAATTAGAAACAA
>PVKS010012725.1:0-52916 GCA_004027875.1 Aplodontia rufa
AATGCTAATGAGAAGGGTCTGGCAAGGTGATTTCAAACGCAAACATTCCCTTCTGCTAAGCAAGCCCCCACATTCTTTCTATTGATTCCTGAGGTGCAAACCCAAGACTGGACACAACCAGAATTTCTCACCCCCAAGTCCTAGGTTTGGGGGAAGAGAGAGGATGACCAATTGAAGGGTGAACTTCCTATAAAAAGGGCAAACCTAGCTGCCTATTCTGCTCTGTCCCCTTCTCCCATTCTGGGGGAAGCCTGCTTTTTTCCCTATCTTCTCTTAAAATAAAGTCTCTACTACGCTTGCCTCAGTGTCCCTTGATTTCTTTCTTCGACCCTGAAAGGACAGGAACCCAACATCCACAAAACCCGCATCATCTACATGCCAAAATTTTTTACATTGGGTTGAAACTCATACTTTATATAAAAATTAACTCAAAATGAAGCATAGACCTGAAAGCTAAACATGAAACAATAAAATGTTTAGAGGAAATACAGGAAAAAAATCCTTTTAGCCTGTGCAAAAGGCAAAGAATTCTTAGATATGACAATGAAAGTAGACTCATATAAGCAAAAACAATGATAAATAACCTTTATTAAAACTTAAAACTTTTGCTCTACCAAAATCTATGAAGAGTAAAGAAAGATTGGGACTACAGACTGGGAGTTTTGCAAATCACATACCTGACAAAGGACTCATAGGCAGGATGTATAAAGAACAATTTTAACTTCGTGGAGTAGTGTATACTCCCAGAATGACTACATAAGGAGCTCCAGAAACCCTGTGCTTCAAAACCAATGAAAAAATACAAGCACAATTGTCAAAATTAACTATTCAAAGTCTTTAAAATTATACAAATACCAAGCAAATTAATTTGTATTTATTCATAAAAATCTTCTGAATCTACATGAGAGCTGTCTTAGTCTGGCTATGGTGTGGAAGTTCTGCCTGGTATGGGTAGGGACACCTGTGATTGCTATTAGCTCTGGCACCAAAAAGCTTGTACAAAATCAGAAAATCAGAAGCCATGGGTGTATATTCAGACTGGGTGTTACTCATTGGGATTTGCTGCTCCCAGGCCAAATTCACCTGCGCTGCATAGTGAGGGTGGGCAGGGGAAGTGGCTTTCAGGGAAAATGGCACTGGGCCTCTACTGGGCAGCTGGTTTTATAGTTTGAGGAAAAGGGGGAAGTTGATGGGGATGGCCTCTAGGAGATAGGCTGGTAGACCCATCAATCATCAGATATCTGCCAGACACTATTGGAGCTTGTCTGCCAGCTTCTTGATTGGTTATTCTTTTCCTGGGCAAGCTGGTTGATGCCCCATCCTTAGCCAGCTCCCATGGCCTCCTGGCCTGGCTGAAGCCCTGCCTCCAGCCAGCTGCTAGGGATTAACCTAACAAAGCTGACTTTATTTAAATCAGAGTATGGAAAAGCCCTACCTTGAGGGAGCAAAGGCCAGGAAGCATTTCCTCCCCCTAGAAGAAGCCATTCTCTCTGAGGCTAAAAGAATTAACTTCCTAGGTACTCACTTTGAAGTATTAGAGGGTCCATCAAACCAGGCTTGGAAGCAACAAAAGCTACCCCCAAATTTTTCTCTTCCTCCAGATAATAGAGGCAGTTGCTTAGATAAAATAAAACACAGAAAACAAAACAAAACAAAAAAACCCCCAAAAAACAAAAGTAAAAAACAAAACAAAAAAAACACAATAGAGATCTCAAAGATAAATAATTAGGGAAAGTCAACAATGTGACAGTATTCTTACTTGGAGTAAGCACCAAACAGCAGGCCAGTTTTAAATTACTTATTTATTTATTTTTATTTAAAGAGAGGGAGAGAAAGAGCATGAGAGAGTGAGAGAGATGGAATCATTTTATTTACTTTTTCATCAGACCTTTGTTTCTCCAATATTTAGTTGTGTTCCTGGAGCTGGGGTTTGAACTTGGGTCCTTGTGCATGACAGGCATGAACTTTAACCACTGAGACACTGCTTCTGTCCCCAATTTTAAAGTTTAATAGGGTTATTCCAGGGAGACAAAGGATCTAAAGCCCTGGTCTGGAAGGCTGTGTGCATGCAGGGTTGTGCCCACTTAAGAGATATTGAAGAAAGTTCTTGGGAGCTACTGGACCCTGGAGGAAGGAGAGGCAGACTTATAAACTCCACTCTTAAGTATTCGCATGACTTAGATCCATTGGCAAACAGTGGAGCTCTACTAAGTTCACTATTTAAGCACAACCTCTGACCTGTCATTGGCAGATCCGCTGACCACTAGCAAAACTCCTACAAAGGCAAACCTTTCTTTGAATGTGAGGCTTAACAATAAAAAATAAACCCCTAAGTTGTGACATTACAGGCCACAAACTGGGGGAAGTAAACTAAAAAAAATTAGTATAGATGCACCGCTATATAAATAAACAACAAATAAACAACAAGACTCCACAGCAACAATAAGCCCCAGGGCAGAGTAGAGGAATGAGAATTGAGTTGCTATGCCATATTATATAAAACGTCTGGTTTTCCACAGAAAATTGTGAAACATGAAATAAGAAAATGTGACCCAAACACTGAAATAAATGGCTTCATTAGAAATTATCTTTTGAGAGCCGTAGAAGCTGAACTTCAAAACAGGTATTATTAATATGTTCTGAAAACTAAAAAAATAACTAATTAATTTAAAATTTAACTAAATGATTCATCAAAGACTAATCAAGTAATAGAAATTATGAGAGAAAATATCATTTAAGTTTTGCAGTTTCTAAGTAAAGAATAAAAAGAAAAGAAAAACCTCTGTAAATATTTTTGAGTTAGAAGAACGTACCAAAGAACTTATATCAATAGAAATTTCTGATTGGAAAACAGGAATAAAAATTAATAAATAAAAATGAGCAGAGCATCAGAGATTTGTGAGACACTATTAAGTATGCGAAATATCCGAAGTGGAAGTATCTGAAGAAAAAGAAAGACAGAAAAAATATCTGAAGAAACAATGATTAAAAACTCCTGAAATTTGATGAACATTAATCTACCTATCCAAACTGTCAACAAATTCAAAGTAGTGTAAACACAAAGATTCATACCCAAACATATCCTAATAAGAATGTTGAAAGTAAAGGCAAAATAAATAAACAAAACCAAATAAGACAAATAAACCCTTGCAATTAGCAAGAGAAAAGCAACTCACTGCGTGCAAGGGAGCCAATAAAATTGAAAGCTGAATTTTTCATGGGAAACAATAGAAGCCAGTGTACCAATGTCTTCATTGGTACAAAGTGTTCAAGAAAATTGCAACATATACTGAAAAAACCAAAGTTGAAATAGAGATTCTCAGATCAAAGAGACTAAAATAATGTGTTGCAAAAGGTATTGCCTTAAAGTAAATCCTAAGGGACTTTTCTTCAGGAAGAAAGAAGATAACATCAAATGTTATTTCAAATTTGTACGAAGAAAAAAACTAGATTTACACACAGTAGTTGGCTGAAAGTAAAGCAACAGAGAAAAACATACCATGCAAACACTGAATGATAGTAAATAAGTAACAATAAAAGCGACAGACTGGCTATACTAATATCAAACAAAATGGACATGAGATAAAACAGTTACTGGGTATTCATTAGGAAGATAAATACAAACATACATGCACAAGATAACTTCAATAGACATGAAGTAAAAACAGACACAATTAAAGGCAAATAGGTAATTCAATAACCATAGTTGTATCCCTAAACAACCTACTTTTGATAATGGGTAGAAGTAAACAGGAATTTAATAAGACTTGAACAACACAATCCACCAAAGAGCCCTATCATGTATAGAACACTCAATCTGATGACAACAGATATTTCCCAAGTGGATATGGAGCACTCTCCAGGGCACACTGTATCCAGGCTATAAAATACGTCCTGGAAACTTCAAAAGAATTTAAATAAACAAAGTATGTTATCTGATCACAGTGAAACTGAATTTGAAATCAACAAAAGAAAGATATTTGGGAAATTCACAAATATGTAAAAATAAAGAGAGATACTTAGAAGTAACCCACACGTTAAAGAATAAATCACATGGAAACTTAAAAGCTAGTTTGAGCTTAATGAAATGAAAATATATCAGAATTTTTAAGATGGAAATAAGTTAGTACCTACTGGGAAGCTGATAGCTATGGATGCATTCATATATTAGTAAAGAAGAATGATTCATACATCATCATCCAAGCTACCCTGCTAAAATTTAAGAAATACTACAAACTAAACCCAAAATAAGCAGAAGGAAACAAATGGCAAAGATCATAATAAAAACAAATGAAATATAAAAGATAAAATAACAGAGAAGATAAATGATACCAAGAATTGGTCATTTGAAAAAAACAATAAAATGACACACTTTAGCTAGACTTATGAGAAAAAGAGAGAAGATGGAGATTACTAAATCCAGGAAAGAAAAAAAAGGACATCGCTACTGACTTTACCAAAATTAAAAGGGATTACTTTGAACAACTGTATGCCAAAAAATTAGACAATTTAAATAAAATTTTAAAATTCATAAAATAAACAAATTATTGAAATTGGCTTAATTTAAAGTTAAAAGTATCAATAAATGTATAACAAGTAGAGAAATAAAGTTACCAATAAATATTTTTTCTCATGAGGATAGTTATGCCCAAATTGTTTTATTGGTGAATCTAAATATTTTTAAGAGATGTATATTATCAATACTTCACATCCTTTTTGACGTAATAAAGGAACACTTCCCTTCTCATCATATAGGAAGTGTCATGTCAAAGTGAAAACATAGCACAAGGAAAGAAAATCACAGACCAGTATC
Source organism: Aplodontia rufa (assembly GCA_004027875.1). NCBI lineage: Eukaryota > Metazoa > Chordata > Mammalia > Rodentia > Aplodontiidae > Aplodontia > Aplodontia rufa. The sequence goes on from PVKS010012725.1 coordinate 4,814, forward strand.
CCTCGTGAATACAGATGCAAAAATCCCAAACAGAATATTAGTTAACTGAAATTTCTGAAATAAAAAAGCATTATTCACTATGACAAAGAGGGATATGTTTCAGTAATTCAAAGTTGATCTGAAAACCAATTCAAGGGATATAGCAATAGAAAAATAAGAAAAGAAGTGATCATATCAGCAGAGGCAGAAAAGCAGTGGACAAAAGCCACCTTCTTTTTGTAATGAAACTCTCAAAACATTAAAAGTAGAAACGTCAACCTGATAAAGTGCATTTATGATAAACCCAGAATTAATATCACACTGAACTGTTAAAGACTGGATTCTATCATAGGATCTTGAACAGGGCAAAGATGTCTAATTTCACCACTTCCCTTCTGATTTGTTCTGGAGTGTGTAGCTCGTGTAATCAATCAGCTAACCATGCAAACAATGAAAAGAAAATAACTGAATGGCAACCAGATGAAAAGGAAAAAGTAATACTATCTTTATTAGCAAATGACACAATTTTCCAAACTAAAAATCCTATAGAATCCACAAAACACAAAGCCCCGCACAATTAATAAAAAGTTCACTAAGGTCATGTCTTTCCTTATCTTCAAATAAGGAAAACAAGTTATGGACCCTCTGAAAATAAACCTTAAAATTACATTCACAATAGTCTAGAAAGAATAGAATACTTAAGAATGAATTTAATACAATAAGAGCAAGACTTATATAATGAAATCTACAAAGCATTGCTAAAAAATTAAAGATCTGAATAAGTAGATGATCATTGTTCTTGGAGTACAAGACTTAGTACTGTTAAACTGTTAATACTACCCCAATTGATTAAAATATGCAAAATATCTTTGTAAACCTCCTTATTCCAATATCACAGTGGAAAAACTGATCCTAAAATCATGAGGACATTTGGAGGTCCTAGAAGAGTCAAAACAGTCTTGAAAAAGAAGAAAATAGTCGAAAGACAGCTTATATTTCAAACCTTATTACAAAATCACACTACTGAGGATATTGTGATACAAAAATAGACTGACAGATCAATACAACAGAAATATCAAAGACCCAAAAATTAAAGTCCACTTTTAAGTTCAAATGAATTTTTACAAACATGACAAAGCAATTGAATGAAAAAAATTGTAATCTTTTCAACAAATAGTTATGGGACAATTGGCTAGCCACACACCAAAACGCGAATTAAACTTTTAAATCACCACATACACACACACACACACACACAGCTCAAAAGGCATCATACAAAAATGCAAGATCTAATATTATAAAACTAAAGGAATAAAACATGAAAGGGAATCTTTGCAACCCTGGGATAGGCAATGATTTCTTAGCTATCGCCACAACAGCACATGTAATAAAGGGAGGAAAAGTGGCATATTAATGTTCATCAAAGTTAATATTTTTTCTTCAAATATACCATGAAGACAAGTCACAGACTCAGAGAAAATATTTTCAAATCATACATTTAATCATAGACTTGTGTCAGAATATGAAAAACCTCTTACAATTTAATGAGGAGATAAATAACTCAATTGGAAAATAAAGAAAACAATTTGAAGCCTATATGAAAGACTGTGTATTACATAATTCTAATTATAACAAACTCCACAGAAGTCAAACCTATATTGGTAGAAAACAGTTTAGTGGTTGCCAAGAGCTAGGTGTGGAACAGAAAGTAACTGCAATTGGAAATGAAGCTTTTTTCTGGGGCGATAGAAATATTCTAAAATTAGATTGTAATGATGGTTACATACCTAAAAATTAACTTAAAATATGTGAATTACATATTTAAAATGAGTGCATCTTTTCTTTTTTCTTTTCTTTCTTTTTTTTTTTTTTTTTTTGGTACTGGGAATTGAATCCAGGAGTGCATTATCCTCTGAGCCATATCCCCAGTACTTTTTATTTATTTTTAAATTTTGAGACAAGGTTTCATTAAGTTGATGAGGTTGACTTTGAGCTTGCAATCCTCCTTCCTCAGCCTCCGGAACTGCTGGGATTATAGGTGTGAGCCATTGCGCCCAGCAACTACACACACATTAGAGTGGCTAAAATAAAAAGAATACAATTGTACTCGCTGTTAGACTCTGCAACAAGCAGAACTCATTCATACACCACTGGAGTGAATAAAAAATTAAACCAGTATAAAAAAATTGCGCAATTTCATGTAAAGTTAAATGCATATTTATATTTTACCATATATATGTTTTTATATATGGTATATATATGTTTATATATATGTGTGTGTATATGTATATATATAAAACCATAAGACAGAGCCATCCTACTTCTAGTTATTTACCTAGAGAAAGGAAAATTGTGTTTTCAAAAACCTGTATGGCAACTTCATTCATAATTGTTCAAAAGTGGGAAACAACCCAAATGTCCAGTAAGGGGGATGAAGAAACATTGGGGCAGCCATACAGGGCAGCCATACAATGGAATATCCTTAACAATAAAAAAAGGAATAAAAAATTCTTGATCTGTTCAATAACTGAGATAATCTCAGGAATATTTGATGAAAGTAGCCAGTTTTAAAGGGTTCATATTATATAACAATATTAATATGACATTTACCCTAAAAGGCAAAATTACACTGATGGAGGATAGTTCAGAGTACCCAGATTTTAGGACAGGTAGAGGGGAGGAATATGAAGGAATAGCAGGAGGAACCTCCTTTGGAACTGTTCTATGTCCTGATGGTGGTGTTTATGGATGAACTTATTCATACAATACAAATCTAGATCTATATATCAAGTAAAATACATTTTATTGGATTTTAATTTTAAAATAGAATGGAATAATGCAACTGGAACTTACATGCCCACAGATCGTGACATCAAACTTGTGATGTATTATCATATTAAACATTCTTGGTATTAAGATATTTAAGCGACAGAGCCGGAATGGTGGCTCAGCAGTTAAAGTGCTTTCCTGGCACGCTCACGGACACAGGTTCAAACCCCAGCACCACATCCATGATGAAGTGTTGGATCAATGAGTGCCACATGAAAACTAGATATTTAAGTGAAAAGACTGACTATAAAATTATCACAAAAATTAAGACTTTGAGGCATGTGTTTCTAATTATAAAAAAGAATAATTGATCATAATAAAAAATGATCTATTGAAAAATAAGGCATGATAATCATAGATTATATTAACATTGTCTCAAAATGTACGAAGCAAACTTATTATGAAAATGAGGAATAATCCTCAAACATAGTCAGGCTTGAGCACAGGAAGCCAACAGAACAATAAGACAAAAAGATAATGAAACTTAGTAAAGATAAAACATTTTTGAACAACATGAAAAATCAACTTGCTATTATTGATGGAAATTTATTGTGTTAGGTAATGTCAATAATTCTCTCCTTTTAGTTTTAAAATTTTATATGTGTATTGCTAGTAAGGTATTTTTCTGAACCTTTTAGAGTATTTCCCCCTCAAAATTAACCAAGTAGAACGACTGTATCTAGCTAGCAAATGAATGAAAATACTGTGCAGTGTGTCATTAGATACCTACCATGTCATGATAAATTTGCAGGGATGAATGAATATATGTAGTGAATTTAAGAGGCCCAGTCTAGTTGTAAAGCTAGGGTGCCTTTTTATTTTATTTTTTTGGTACTGGGGATTTAACCCAAGGGCACTTTACCACTGATATATATTCCCAGCCCTTTTTGTTTTTTTTATTTTGATATGGGTCTAAGTTGCTTAGGTCTTTATTAAATTGCTAAATCTGGCCTTAAACTTGCAATCCTCGTATCTTAGCCTCCCAAGTCACTAAGAATGTAGGCATGCGCCACCAGGCCAAGAATTTGCCTGGTCTTTTGTGAACAAATCAACAACAGAAGAACAGAGTAATGACAAAGCATATGAACACTCAGTTCTTTGTTCAAAATGAAATTGTGAAATAATAATTCTGTTCTTCTTTATAAAACACTGTTTTCCCCACATCATTAAGTGCATTTGAAATTTAAAAGTATATATAAGAAAACACAAATTCCCCATAAACCTATCACTAAGGGACAGCATTCTCTCTCTCTCTCTCACTGTCCTTCTCTCTTAAAAAAAAAAAAAGGGACAACATTGCTAAATGACCTAATTTATTTTGCATTTCCTTTTACTATTTTACTTATACACATGCATATTTCCATACATATATCTTATTTTGATATGTTTATAATTATCTATATCATTTTAAATGAATATTTTACTATAATTTTGCACATACAATTTTTTTTTTAAGAGAGAGAGTCACAGTGATGAAGAATGAATTTTAGTTTTTCAGGTGGGTCTTGTTTGACACTGTTGTGTACCTGGTGTTGGGTTACAAATCCATGTCCTCACACATGCCAGGCATGCGCTGTAACTGCTGAGCAACAGCTCCATCTCCTTAGAACATTGGTTTTAATCACTGATTAATATGCATCCTAAAACATGTACAAGGAAGTCTGTTTCATAATTATTTATAATGTTAAATACAATCAATTTTTTGTAGGAACTTCATGTTCTATAGGGAGATGTAGCAAAAGATAGAATTGTGTGTCTAAGGGATGAATGATTTCAGTACACACATTGCCAAATTGATCTCTCTAAAGATTGTTCCACTTTTCTTTCTGTCAGGAGAAAATTGGAATGCCCACTTTAATCAGAATCATATTAAAAGCAAATATGGTAGTTTGAAAAGATATGATAGATTATTTTTAGCAAATATGCACTAATTTGATTCTTGTGAAGATGACTATTTTTCATCTATTTAGTTTACAATTTTGTCCTTTTAAAGTTGTTATGTTTTGCATTTTTTGCATTAATATTTTCTTATTGACCTGCAGAAACTCATTATAACTTAAAGTTACTAACTCTAAAAGTTATATCATAAATTCTTAAAGTTTGCTTGCCATTTTATTTATACTTTAATGTTACTGACATACGATTAAGAGATAATCTCAAGGAGAGAAAGTTGAAACTGAAGTTGAAGTAACTCTGGTTACTAAGAAATTAGAATATGCATACCAAAAAATTAGGGAGTCATTTTTCCAAATTCACAAAAAGTTCAGGCAGAGGACAAAGCTTGTAATTTGTGAATTTTGTAAAACCAGCAATCCAAAAATAGGACATGACTTATTCCTCCAAGAAACAGTCATGCTGTGTATCAAAATGTTGACATTGATGTAAAAGTGCTAATGAGGACTACTGAAGAACTAGTGTCAGACATACACCTGCTCCATGCTGTGGACCCTGCAATAACTGAGGAACTATAGAGAAAGTCCATAGCAAAGGTAAAAGAAATTTGAATATTCACGCTGATTTTAGCACATTTACATTTATGGGCTTGGAGGCGTGAGAAGTTCAGGTTTCTATTTAAATATGTGGCTTTTTATTTCTAGACAAAGTTTCATATTTAGATTCCCCATTATTTATCTTATAGTTTCATTTAGTTGAAATGTTTCGTTGTTTTTTAATTATTTGAATTTTCTTTGAAAAATTTTCCTTAGACATGAATTTTTATTACTGTTAGATAACTGTCAATAATGATTGCTACATTTAGATGTAAATCCCTCTTTCACAAAGCACAATCTTTTAGAGACACACTCCACCTCATCATGTCTGGGCCAGCACGTAGCCAACGTCTGGGCACGGCCACAATAAGCCTTACCTCACCCTCAGGACACCTAGCCTACAAGCAGCCACCCAAGCCTTGCTCTCCCAAAAGATCCCTGAGAGCTAATAAATTCTCTCACTCCAGACCACCTGCTTGCTGTTCTCTCCTGTCCTTGGGAACAGCCATACTGCTACTTCTCTTAATAAAATGTCTTGTCTCAGCCACCAGGGATGTCTTTCCTGCAGAAGCATGTCCAATGATGGTTCCCACCGTGTCCTACAATTCCAATCTATTATTATAACTTAGAACTGATTCTGAAGAGTAGAATGGTGTATATATTGTCAAATTGTATTCTTAAAACATTTTGCCAGTTTATGCTTAAGTGTTAGGTTAAACTACATGAAATAATTGACATTTTGAAGCGTAAAAATAGTAATTTCACAAATGTGTAAAAATGCCCTCTTCGCTGCATATGCACTGCCAATTTTAATAGCTAAAAGTGTATATCATTGCTTTAATTATCATTTACTTGATTATTCTTACAACTAATTTGCTCAACAATCTGTGTGTTTACAATATTCAAATGTATTATCATAGGCACACATATACAAAGAAGACCAAGAACAGAATTGACTCTGCCTTCCTTGTGTCCAGGATCTGTTAGAGAAAGTTATTAATCAAGTATTCTTAAATATAAATTTTAAATTTATTGTATGAAAAGTGTTAGAAATAAAAATAGATTAAAAAAGAAAAATATGACTAATGTGTTCAGAGTATCTGTAAAAAGACATCTCATTTAAATTGGAAGGTTCACAGAAAGTCACATTTGAACTGTTCTGCAAAAGAGGAGCACAACTTACTAGTAAGAAATTGGAAGAAGAGGGCTGGGGCAGTGGCTCTGCGATTACAGTGCTTGCCTGGCATGCCTGAGTACGCGAGTTCAAACGCCAAGCACCACGTACACAACTAAGCCTCAGAGCAATGAAAGCCACATGAAAAACTAAATAAAATTGACTCTCTCTCTCTCTCTCTCCCCCTCTTTCTTTGAAAAAAAAGAAAAGAAACTGTAAGAAGGGATTTGAAGCAGAAGGAAACTCTCATGTTCAAGGACTATGGCAAACTTGTACAAGCACTCTGAAAAGCAGTATAGAGTTTCCTCAAAAAACTAGGAATGGATCCACCATTTGACCCAGCTATTTCACTCCTTGGTATATATCCAAAGAATCTAAGATCAGCATACTACAGTGATGCAGCCACATCAATGTTCATAGCAGCACAATTCACAATAGCTAAGCTATGGAACCAACCAAGGTGCCCTTCAATGGATGAATGGATAAAGAAATGGGGTATATACACACAATGGAGTATTACTCAGCCTCAAGGAAGAATGGCATTATGTCAATTGCTGGCAAATGGATGGAACTGGAGGATATCATGAGGAGTAAAATAAGCCAGTCTCAAAAAACCAAAGGCCAAATGTTCTTACTGATATGTGGAAGCTCACCCAAAATAAGGAAAAGAACAGAGGAACAAAGGGGAGAGATATGGAGGAATGAGAAATGAAATAAAGAAAGTTTGCAGAAGGAATTAGACTTAACTCTCTTATGTTCATATATGAACACATCATAGTGAATCTCTTCAACATGTACATCAATGATTCAGTAAATTAAGAAAAAAAAGCAATTAGTAAGTAACAGAAAGACCAATAGAGAAGAGGGAAGAGAACAGGGTGGCAGGGTGAGTGGGGGCAGAACAATGGGGGCTGAATTTGAGTAAGTTACACTGCATAATTTTATAACAATATCAATATTTATCCTATTGTCAAGTATATCTAACAAGAACAGGGGGTGGAAGGAAAGGAGAGGGATGGAAAATACTGGGAACTGAATTAAAACAAGATACACTTCAAGCTTTTGTAAATATGTCAGTATATGTCCTATTGTCATGTATGTCAAAAAAAAGTGGGATGAGAGGAAGGAATGGGAAAAAACTGGAGACTGAATCAGAACAAGTTCAACTCTATGCTTTCACAGTCATGTCATTGTATAATCTTATGTCATGTATGCTGAAAAAAGAACCAATAAAATTTTAAAAATTATAAATAAATAAATAAATAAAAGACTGTTGCAAAATAATAGCACCACACATATGTGAACATGAAGGAGGATCTGAGAGGCTGCAATAGAGATTAGGCCCACTGAAACATGGCATGGGATGCAGTAGTACTGGATTAATAGCATCTTTTTTTACAAAAGCTTTGAGAAGACATTGTAGTATTCTAAGTATCTGTGCATGAAACATACTTTTTCTGTATTATTTGAAATATTCTGCATTGCAACATAAGCACGTGAGGAAAGAGTAAGTCTGGATGTGAGAGAACAATGAGGAGACTACTGGACTTCTCCAGGAAAGAATGAGGGTTGCTGATACTAGGGAAAGGGTAGTAGAGACAGATTTGGGAGCTATTGAAATAACTGGATGGATGGTTTTACAACTTGGTGAATTTAAGGACAATAAACAGGGAAAGTTTTGGAGGAAAGATAATGGGAGGAATTTAAGGAGGCTTTCAGATATCCAAGTAGAAATGTCAAGTTAAGTTATTGGATATATGTAACCAGATCTCAAACCATTTGTTTTTTGAGTTGTGTACCAAACACGTATATTAGCTGTTAAAAATTAAAGTAAAAATTCTACAGAATAATACAAAGCTGTATATTTTGATACCAAAATATATCCAAGATCTTTAATTTGTTAAAATGTTTAATAACCCAGCATGTTAATTTAAAGATGATATAATGTGATATTATTTTAGTAATTAAAAGAAATATATCTATATATTTGCATTATGTCATATCAATAAATGTATATATTACATATATCCACACACCAAAGGGAATATAAGAGAACATAAATCAAAGATCCATGAAGAGTTGCAAAGTGGATGTTAAGATCACAGATTGGCTATATTTGGGGAGTAGTATGATTTCTTTTTCCCCACTGTGAAAGTGTGACTCTTACAATGAACTAGAGCAAGAGTATATTCAAATACAAATACAAGCCTGGGAAGGGAAATATATCAGGATCAGAGACTAGGGACAGGGATGAAAATGAAATTTTGTCATGTATTACAACTTTGAGTTGCCTTGTACTTTTGAGCTTGCCGTGTATTACAACTTCTTAAACTATATACAAAGTTCAGGTGAGGTAAATACTTCTGGAGAAAATATAGTTCATTATTTCTTACACTTTTATCCTAATTTCAAGTCATAGCTTCTGGAACCTGTGATCACATGTAGATTTAGTGCCCTGAGCACTTCCTTCACTTAGTTCTGCATTGGGACCATGCAATAGGTCCTACTCCGAGGAATGCTAACAAAAACCCATAGGACTTTTGCATTTGTGAGCCCATGACTTAAAATACTGTTCTTTTATTACCTGTACAGATTCCTTGAAACTCAAAGATTTCTTTAGCAATTAAGGCATGTGCACTGTCATCATAAACAGTGTAAACTATATTACTAATTATATTTCCATTTTGTGTGTTATCAAGAGGCTTAGTGACATGTTTGACGATCAAACTTTATAAGTCATTAGGACTCTTGGACTTGAGTATCTGTAACCTCTTTAACCTAGACATGCTTTGCATTTATATATATAAAGATATATGCTAATATCTCTATGTTTATATATGTTTATATACATTTCCCCAGTCTTAATTTTTTGTTCATATATATTTGTGCATTCATTCTATGGGGTCTTATATGTCACCTATAAATCAGAAAATCAATTAGATAAAAACAATAACAGCTCTTCATTCAACAGTGATAAATGAAGTCATGGGTCTGGATAAGATTACTTGGAGACAGAAAACAAAAGTAAGAAGAAAATCAAGCCCAGAATTTAGCACTGGGAAACCTATGTGCTTAATTATGATGTGCAGGTAGAGATTAAGAAATATAACCATGAGAGAAAGGCCAAGGTAGAAAGAGATGAGAAAAGCTGGATGCCACAGGGACTCCTAGGCAGAAGCCACCTGTGAGGAACACTGGCAAAAGGTCGAGAAAGTCAAGAACTGAAATACTCATTGGATTTGATAATGTGACTCTTTGGTTAGCGAGGTAGGAAAAGTAACGTGATTTGACTGGCTCGAGGAGCAAGCAGCAGATGAGTAAATGGAAAAACAGAACATAAGCAACTGAGAGTTTTATGTTTTTAGATATTTTATTGTAAACTTTCTGTTTATGTCTTTTGTTCTTTTTACATTGGGGTATATAATTTTCTTGGTGTAAAATAATATATGTAAGGATTTCTTTTTAACACTATACCTGTTAAATATACTGAAAATGCTTTACTCTTTAATTGACTATTTTATTCACTCAACTAATATATATATCGCAGTCATGATTTGCTTATGATTAAATTTGTAAGAATTGACACTATAATTTCAACAGAACTTTCACTCTTTACTAAAGCAGTAATTTTAGTGGATGCTAATGGGATATTTTTAAATTCTTGAAAAGAACTACAAAAAAGCCAGCACTGCATAAGATTCTTGAAAGTACTATTTCCCAAAGCATACCTTTGATTACTATTCTGTGATTGATTCAAGTACATAAAAATCAGCTTCAGACTAATCTCATCAAGTTTATCATCTGGACTAAATGATGAGCCAAGTATGACTAAAACACTAATAAAGAATATTAATTGCATGAGCAGTGACCTTCCCTAGGAGATGAACAAGATTGGTTCAGTGTACTCAAATCAGACTAACGATTTCTAAAAATTTTACCAAACCATTTATATCTACCATATTTACAGCCATAATGTAAAATTTACCACAGTACATTTGGATAATCTATTATTAGATCAAAACCACATGACTTTCTGTGACTATGCATTGTTATTTGCTTATAATGTATTTCAAAACCACTCCATAGAGGTTCAATTTTCAAAACTTAACTCTATGAAAAAAGCAAAAAAGAAGGTGAAAGAAATTTAGAAAAAGAGTAGCATGTAAGATATAGCTTTTGCTTCTTTGGCTAAGAAATATTTCTTATTTCAACTACATATTCATTTTAATAATTATTCATGCCAGATGTGTCTACATGTGTTTAAAAAATATAATTTTTGGCTATCTTTGTTAGTACTTTGGCGCTATTAGACAAAACATATTAAGCTATTCCCTAAGGTACACCAATAAGAAACAATGAATATAATTTTAAAAACTTTAAATATTCAGCTCAAACTAGATCACTTACCTGAAATTGTTCTTTACTATAATAAACTTCAAAGAATTTCTAACTTACTCTCAAAATATGTGCTTAAAAATGGAAGAAAATATTTTACTGTTCCTAATATTCTCATATATCATTATATATGCCATATGAGTAAAAATAATATTTGTATTATATTAACTATTTTATTAATAATTTTTTGCCTTCTATATTCTCAGATATAGGCAAAATATATATAAAGTTTATTATATATGCTACTTGCAAAGCACATGTTGTAAACAAGTGTTAAATCTGGTTTTCTTGAAGGTGCTGACTTTGTCCATTCAAATGTTGCAGTCTTCAAAATTTAGGAGATGTAATTGTGCAGATGTGCAGAGGACTATGGTCCCTAGAGCAGACTGCAGTGGTTGAATCTTGGCTCTCCTGCATATCTTGGCAAAGCCTGGCATCTCTCAGATAAGTGTTATTTCCAAATGCTGAATTTCAAAATGGTATGTTTGGGAGGATGTGGAGAGAAAAGCAATTCTTCATTGGCAAATAATTTTACCACGTGTGTGTGTGGGGGCAGGGACATGGTGATGACAATGAAGTGGCCTTCCAGGAAAGAAGGAAGTGTACAGAATTGAAAGATAGAGTCTTAGCCAGTAAGAAAAGTGGTATTTGTAACAAAGCAGTAGGTACCTTTCTTCAGAAGACCGGAACTGATGACCTCACATTCAAATGTTTAGTTGAACTGTTTACAAAGTGAAAACAGAGAGCAAGTAATTTTCCCAGGGCAGAATGAGTATTGAACATTTCAAGGAAAACTCAGTGCCTTTTGTTCTGACAAATGTATGACATTAGTTTAAGGTTCTCCATTTCTAAGATACAGGTGTTCATTAAGGAAATCTCTAATCCTTTTTAAGTCTAAACTTGACATTATAATGTAAATGAGGTGTTTCTTTATTAATGAGAATCAATTATGGATTATTATTTACAGTTATTTCAATAAAGCAGTAATTGTACAGGAAAATATAACTTCTGTGAGCTTATTGTTAGCTATGTTCTCAGCTCAACAGGGCAGTAAGGCTATGTAACCATAAACAAGCCTCAAAACTCACATGTCAACCCCTAAGGGTTAACCTATAAACTTTAACCTATAAAATGACAGCAAATAACACAGGGTCAGTTTTGCCAGTTCCAGTTTGATAAGGTACTAATGCAGAAAGATTCCATGGACTGGTAAGCTATTTAGAATTTTAAAATCTGAAATACTAACATAGTCTTTCATTCTAAAAATTTTAAAACAGGGTTTTCTCTACTTCTGCATTTATTTTTGTCCATTGTCTGCTGACGTAAGAGTCTTTAAAGGAGATTTTTTTCCCCTTTTTTAAATTCTGGTACCTGAACCAAGTATGCTTCAGATTTTATAGCAAATTATATGCTGTGTAAATTTTGTATAGTTGTAGTGATATAAAAAATAAAAAAGAATAAATGTTAAAGCATACATTAATTTCAAACCAGTAAGTGTAAGGAAATAGCATTGCATTATCAGTTAAAAGAACCATTTCAGAAATGTTGGTAGAAAGAAATTGAACAAACTTGTTTTTTTCCATCAGAATTGAAATGCCAATTTCCCATGCACTAACACTTCCATCAAATTTTGTTACTTCATTAACACTTCAAGAAGGTTGTGAGCATTTTGTAACATTGTATGTTAATGCCTCTCCTCCAATTACAACATTGAAGAACCACATACTTAAGAAAAATTTAAAAACAAACAAACAAACAAAAAAGGAAGATGCACAAACCCAAGAAACATTCATTTCTATCTTGCTGAAGCAAGACTGAAAGGTGCTTTCACCGTGCCCAACTTGGGGCTGATTTTGTTCATTCTTTGCATTCACTTCTATCCCTAGCAGAAATGAAAGGATGGACAAGCGTGGAAGACCACAGATTAAGGAGAAAAGGAGTATACACTTTTAGAGGTTTTGTAAAAAGTGTATCTTTGTGATTTTTTTATCCTACTGAATGTAACCACGCTTCTTCAACTTGACCATTTGGGCCTGGCACGTGCGAACAGTTTCTATAGATCAATGTTATTAATACCTCTGTGCTCACTGTTTCAAAATAATAAACATAGAATATGAACTTGTGGGAAAGAAAAACTTACCTTTTAAAGTTTTTTTTTACTAATAATGGCAGCTGAATATAGTAATGATTTTCTCCTTTTATTTTGAAATACATTTGTTAATGTACAAAAGGAGCACTTTTTTTTTTAGGTTAGAACATTGAGACTGCATTAAAGTGACATTATCCCTCTGCATCCTTCATTCAGCAAAGCTGACACTGGAATCAACTGGTGTGATTCATTTTTACTATAATATTTTAAAAAATGTACCTAGCTTTCAATAACAGGTTGGGTGCACCATTGTCTTTTCACAAGTACATACATTTCATAATGTTCAATATGTGAAAGTCAGTGCAAGCAGACTTTTAAAAAATCTGGAACACAGGAACAAATGTTTGAGGTTCATTCACCTTTTAAGAGCTCCCACATCTCAGAATTCTCGCGGTAGATGGAGGATCCTTCTGAAAAAAGTATTTTAAACAGCTGTAAAGCAGTGTGTCTCATTTTTAAAGCACTTCTTCCTTGGGATTAATGTCACCCATCTTATGAAAGATTGCTACACACTTCCAGGCACAGGGTTTATCCAATTTATGTCCTCAACAGAGTATTGGAAATTAAAGCTAACCAGAGACACAGCAGAAACTGCCGGTTTGGCAGCTGGAGGAAACTTGCTGCTTCTGATAGAAGCTGCAGCACTGGGAGGCTAAACTGGGGGTAAGGTTAGGGAGTGGGGACCAGGCTTGTAGATGTGGTCCAGGAGACCAGAACAAGGATGGGAGGTGGGTGGGTAACTCACTGTTCATTTCCCTGTCAGGATAGTGACCAGAGAGAAAAGGAAGACAAACAAAACCAAACCAAAAAACAAATAAGAAACATTTTACTGTGAACTAAATTTCACCCGAAATCATTTGAACAAGTTTGGTATTATCAAATGTTTCTAGCTAAATGGTCTTACTCGGAATGAAAGATTTTTTCCCATTACTCTCCTTCACCTTCGTCAGTCCTTCTCCAAATTCCTTAACAGAGCTCAGAGAGCTAGGGCTTGAGTGGGAGTTCATAGAAGCAGAAACTGGTTCAGCCACTGGACTCTCTCCAAGAACTCTGTCTTTGTTCCTTTACTTTCAAAGACCCCACTAAGTCATAATTTATTTTGATACTTAATCCCACTGCCTAGTCCTCTCTCCTTCCTCCCCCTCGTCCCCTCACCTGTCCACTGCAATGGCCGTCATAGAATAGATGCTGGCGAACACCGCAGTGATAGGAAAGAAGTTCTGGAAGCGACAGTAGTTGGCACCGAAGTACCACTCGCTATGAAGCGCATAGATGAAGTTGACCAACGCGTTAAAAGCTGCCATGGAGGCATCAGAAAAGGCCAGGTTCACGAGAAAATAGTTGGTGACGGTCCTCATGCGTTTGTGGGCCAAGATGATCCAGATGACGATGAGATTTCCGAAGACTGCCACGGCCACTACCACGCCATACGCCAGGGACCACAGAGCGATGCGCCAAGACGGCTGCACGAACTGATTGGTGAGGTTGCCCCGGGGCTGGGAGGACGCGGGGGAAGCCACAGGTAGTCCCAGCTCCGAGGAAGAAGTGGAGGAGTTGCTCGTTTGCACTAGAAATCCGAGCCATTCAGACTCAACTGCCCCTGCCGCCCGGACCCCGAGCGCTGCACTCAGGTTCCCAGAATCCACATCCACGCCGCCCGAGAAGTCTGTCCAGTTCTCGGCTGCCCCGAGAGAGGTCATTGTCTCAGGTCTATCGCCCCGAACCTCGCCGCACACCCCTGCTTGTGCCTCCCACTGCCTTGAAGTTCTCAGCCTCCAGATCTCTGTGGTGCCCAGAGGTCTTCAGTACCGCCTGGGAAGCAGGTGGAGAAAGTATCACAGGCAGCTTTTGCTGGTTTCGGGATGCTTAGAGCCAGCCGAGGATGGGGAGCAAGAGCCGCACTTTCTCCAGAGTTTGTGGCTCTAGGAGGCGGGAAGGACAACTAGGGACTAACCGCAGAGAACTCGGATCCTGCTCTGGAGGAGCTCCGGGCACCAGCTGGAGAACTGAGAGTCTTGCGCTGCGGGCGCCCTTTATAGTCTCTTGGAGTTCCCCCCCCCCTGCTTTGGTGACGTTGTAGGAGCCGTAGAGCGCACGAACCCCTTCTGCAGCTACGACTGCGCTCATTTTCTCCATCTCGCCCTTTGGATTTCTTTCATTCATTCGCCAGTCATCACTGATCTTGGAGGGCTGACGCGCACAAGAGAAGGGCTGCATTTTCTCAACTATAATTAAAATCTTTCCAATGTTGTTTTCCCTCTTTTAACTGATGTACCCGCGCTCAGACGCTTACTGGAGGATGTACTTTTCTAAGCCAACTAAACCATTTTACCTATGAGGCAAAGGCAAGATTCCAGGCAATCTATCTGAAAGGATGTGTGCATGGGTGTAACCTGCTGTGCAGGCTGTGGATATAGTGAGCTCCAACTTTATTTGGTGTTAGTGGCTTTTGGAATATCATTCCACATTCTGCTCCTGAGTTTATATTTTCATATTTTAGATCCCTTTTCCTCTCTCTCCCACTTTCGGTGGGCTCTCTGAGAAGCCCCCTACTTTCATTCTACTCTCCCTCACTGGAAATCAGTTCTCTCCACTCTCTTCCTTCAGGCAGAGAGAAACACAATGGTTTCTCCCGGGATTTCTGCTGAGGTTGAATTATTTTAACCCTTTCAGGGTAAACCAGGAATCCTGAGATATACTTTTTTTTTTAAACAAAGACGAATTGGGTCGAATTGTACCATATGAACAGTGCAAATGCATACAACTTTTTATGTGGTTCTAGACATTGTCTCTTTCATTTTTAGGTTTTAAACATGAGTACCGACCTGCAATAATAAACAGTTTCCCTGCAAGATTGCGGTTGGGTTGGAGGAGGCAGACTTCTGGGCTCTGAGAGCAAATGAGTTAGTTTTTTTGTGGCAGGCAGACTGCAGAAAGTAGTTTGTGCTTAGACTGAGCTAACAGGCAACTTAATAGGATGTTCCATCCAGAAACCTCTCCTTCATTAGTTTCTGGACAGATGTGTAGTGATTCATCACACAGAGTTAAATATATTAAGCATATCCCAAACATCGCTCTGAGTCTAAGCTTTTTTTTTTTTTTACTTGAAAATAAAGATTTTCTAAAAATCCAATTTACATAACTGTGGACTAGGAGTTTCAGAAGCCTTCCTTCAATAAAACAGGCAAGAGAAAGAACGCAATAAATGCTAATGTCCTTTCTTCTTCTATTTATTAATATACCTTGCTTCTGAACATTTTCAAATGAAATGGATCTGAGCAGCAAGTCAGCAAGTATCATTTGTGATGTGAAGACATTCTGCATTCTTAGTTTTTCTAAGTTAGAACATATTCTTCAAAAACCCTGCTGTGGTTGTTGCACAAATGGACTCCAGGTGACTGAAAATGAAGTTATCTTTCTTTAAAATTTTTATGACTACAAAGGCAGTGTATAGAAGGATGTTTGAGGCAAACTGATAACCATTATACTGAAAAATGCTGCTTAAAAATAAATGCATGCTAAACATGACCATTATCAAATGTTATTATTTCTTAATTCTTCCCAGAGAAGCCTGTGAAAATATGTGTCAAATTATGGATAAAGTTAATAAATATTCCACACTTTCTAATTACTGATTTTGAAAGGCAGATTGCTTCTTTTTTCCTAATTCACCATCTAGAAATTACTTGAGTGACAAACGAAAGTCTCTTCCTTCCCTAATGACACAAGAAGGAATTTCTTAGAAATACTCTTTGTAAGATATACCACTTATTTAAGATGATGAATTGGATTATGTGGTAGCTTGGTAATTAAGCACATTTTGATTAAAAATTTAAAGTTTTAAAGTTGCTTAGCTTCTGTAGAAATCCATTAATTTAAAATTTTTGCTTTACTTATAGTAGAAGCAAAGTACGACAATCTGCAACTCTCTCATTATCAGGCTTATGCATTAGTAGAGGTGATATGACTCCCAAAATGAAATACAATAAGCATGGGATAATGATGGAGTCACAAGTAGAATCAATAAAAGGAGTTTAAAGGGTATTTTTACTTTCCAGACAGGAGGCAGGGGGACTCAACATGGTTTTCCTTCTTAGATCTGCCTTAGTCAGAATCTCCCTGGATCTCAGTAAGGTAGTCAATGTTCATTCCTGTCTGTTAATTCTTAGGTATGTATTGAGAATAGCTCCAGGCATTGGGTCAGATACCAGGAATGTGGCAACAAAGCACCCAGCTATGAACCGTATCTTCATAGGGTTCATACTATGAAATGCAGTGTAGTATTATTTTTACCATTAAAGCAGATGCAGAAATTGGAATAAGAAGACACAGAGGAAAACATAGGAATATTTAACTGAGGAGGAAGGAGGATGCTGTATTCTCTTAATAAAATTTTTGTGAGAATACAATAAATTTCCAAAAAAGCCAAAATTATCAGAAGTGTATACCTTGAAAATTGAGGACTGTAAATAATGGCTAATAATGAGATTTCTTGATTAAGTGAATTTGGTGAATAATCTTCCCACTGAGGGTTTAGATTCTGAGTTCTGCCCTTTTTCTGAGGCTACTCAGCTGTTTCTTACATTTTTCCTCATCCTCTTTCTTTCTAAGAAATAGCCTTGGACCAGTGAAGAAAGAAGCAGAGGAGCAGAAAAAAATGATAATGACCAGAAGCTCACTTTTAGAACAGAATCCTATACTCTGGCATTTAAAACCTGAAAGCGTGAGTATGAACCTATGCCAATGTATGAGACTGCAGGGAAATAAGGATGTTAGATTTATTAGTTTGATTGCTTAAGTATAATATAAGTTATTATTTTGTGAACACTCACTAATCCCTAATGATGAAGAAGTATGTATTTTATTATGAAGTGCTATATTTCAAAGGTAATATTTCTTTTAAATTTTATTTACTATGTTTTTGCTTAGAATGTATAATGGCAAATTTTTCCAACTATTTAACAATTTATAAAAAGAGAATGGACACTTGACATGTATTAATTATTCTTTCCTCTCTAACAACTTCAATGCAGTGTTATGTAGTTCATACTTGAACTTTTATTTTAGATACTGGGGGATAAGTTTTGAACTTAATTTTTTAGGGGGCACACAATGTGTCCTTAACAGTCTGCCTTCTACTCTCCCCAATTCATGTCCTTTCCATGTGTAAGATATATACCATATATAACTCATACTAGCATCCTTAAGAGTTTTAACCCATTCCAGAATCAAATCTGTATCCAAAATAATAAATCAACTAAAAAAATCCTACATCGTGTCATCTAAATCAGGTGTGTGTGAGAATCTGGTCATAGTCTATCATGGGGCAAAATATTCTCCATCCACTGGTTTTTCAAGCTGAGAAATAAATTATCTTTTTCCAAAATATAATGATGAGTGGGATAGAATGAATATTCCAATCTCAAAAGGGAGATAGTTGAAGGACTTAAAGGATTCCTATTTAAGTTTACAACCCAGGAGGTCAAAATTTATTTCATTTTAAGACCTGAGAATTATCATCTATGATTTATACTCTGTCCTCTGGATGCCTTTGTCTGAATGCCTTCCAGGGTGCTGTTAGTCCCTGCCTCTGGGTCTTTGGTCTCTGCCTTCCTGGTTCAAGGAGTTGATGGCTCTGCCCTCTGGAACCAAGATGGTGGGAGCTGCACTCAATTCTCAGTCATCCTTGGAACTTTTCTTCCCTTTTCAAGGTTTGAGTTTAGTACCTGTAGCAAGACATTTCCTGTTTCTTATCTATGGAATTTTAGAAGGCTAACTGCCTTTCTTAATACCTCTTCAATCCAGGCTGGCAGTGTTTCTGCTGAGCTGGTTAAATGGATCCATGTATTCACCAACAACGATGAATTTTAATGTTTTCTTTAGGTCATGACTTTATGACATTTTGCAATATAGACAGGCTCTGAATTTTACAAATATTTCAAAATCTTCTGGCCTTTTTTTTTTCTTTAAAAGCTCCTTCCCTAAGTTATATCTGTCCTATTGCATTCTACTATGAGCAGTGAAAAAAAAACCCAGGTTTTTCATTCCACACTTTGCTTGGAATCTTCTCAGCAAAATACCCAAATTCATCATGTATAAGTTTTAGTTTCCACACAAAAACAAAACACAATTCAGCCAAGTTCTTTGATTCTTTATAATAAAGACCATTTTTTCCTCCAGTTTCCAATAACATATTCCTCATTTTCTTTCAATACCTCAATGCAATTCCCTTTCTTGTGTATAGTTTCAGTAGTCCCTTCAAGGCAATCTAGGCATATTCTATCATATGCCTAAAACTTCTTCCATTGGGATTATCTAATTCCAAAGCTTCTTCCACTGTTTTGGTGGAAGTGAACTTTCCTACAAGTGAACCCACAACCTTATTATTTTCTCATTATTAAGGCTGTCCCTCTGTGCAACTGTGGAACTGCTCTACTGTTTTCTTCTTCCTCTCGCCCCAGGTTTAGGCAATGTATTTTCAGGATTTTCTTCCTCTAAGTACCATTTATATTTGGTGTTCCCAAAGACTCCTATCTTGACTCTTGCTTTTATTACTTTTCCTGAGATACATACAAGCCATATCCTATTAGATGCCACGTCTATCAAACCTACTTCTCTATTATCATATACTTAGATACCTCATGAACATTTCTCTTCAAATGTCCTACTGTCATTACACACTCTACAAGGTTCAAACTAACTGATCTTTAAGGTCTTAAATCTGTTTTTCCTATTTTTTGCCATGTCAATAAGGAAATACATCTGACTGAATTTCATTTCCCAAACTAGGATTTTAGGGATATCCAGATTTGTTTTCATTTCCTCATGCCCTTTAGGCCACAAATCCAATACCTTACTAAATCCAGTAGAATAGATTCAATACTCTTAGCAGATTTTAATGTCAGTTTTCTTGTTTTATTTTCCTACTATTTATTCTCCCCTAGTTCAAATTCCTATTACTTCTGTGGATTCTATGATAGGCTCAAAACAGATCATTTTAATTTTAGTCAGCACTATTCCTATTAACTATTCTCTACCATGGCTTAGATGGATAATTCTAAACTTAAATCAGATCAATTATTCCCTTGCTCACAACCTTTCAGAGAAGAGCAACAAGGTTGTTCAATGTTTGGCCCATGCTGTTTTCACAACAACCTATAATTATTGGTTTATCTGTGTATTTGTCCAATTAGACTGTAAAACATTTAAGAGTAGAATGTGAATTTTGTTAAGATGATTTTCACAGAATCTATTACAGACATTTTTATGGAATTGCTATATGCTGAGGATATTATCTCTGCTTCCTGTTTATAATATGAAATTGATAGCCCTAAATTGGATACTGAATTATTAATGGGGACATTTAAGTTGTAAATGCATGACCTCTAAGAAATAACTTATTTCACTGAATTTGTCATTTGTAGGTGGAATTTATGTTGTACTGCAGATTTTAACTTCAGTAATTAATTTATTTTTAAATTGAGAAGACTCTTACGTTTTGTGTAAGAAAACACAGTGGCATGTTTCATGTTAAAAATGGTATGATTGCCCACTGCTTTTTTCCTTACTCAAAAGACCTGAGATTAATACTACATACTGTTATTACTGGATTCTAAGATTATACTAGATTTTATTTTGGTAGTAGGTATATGGTTACTTCAAGATGATTTCATACTTCTGTGAATGTAATAGAAATACAGAATTTATGAATTCATACTTTATATACACTTGGACATGGAGTATTTGAACCCAAAATTCATTCATTTCCACAAAATACTATAATAAGTTCTCACAGAACATCAATTTTTATCCCTCTTCTCTATAAAACATGTAATTAGAAAGACCAATTTCCTTCTATTACAGGGCAACATTACTAGAAATGTTGCTCTCACATCTCTAATTACATAATAAAATGTCAAAATTCTGAGCTCTAGTTACTACTTTTACTGATAACATCACTGATTCTTATGTGTATTTTCTCTAACAATTTTCAGGCAAAGAGATGCAATCCATGTAATATTTCTGATTTGCATTTCAAGTAGTAAGTATAAAAAGCTTTTCATAATCAGTTAACTGAGAAGGTTTTACAGAACCGAACTAAAGTAAAACTATAAAATTACCTTATACTCTTTGGCAATGCAAGAAATTAAATTATTTGGAAGTAAAGTTGGTTTTCTAGAATTTCCAAATGAATTACTTGTGGAAGTGAGCCTACAATCAGTTCCACAGAGGCTTCTAGTACATAGAAATGTTAATTTTGTTTTATAATGCTATTTCCTAAAAATGTACAATTTTCATTTGGTAATCTGAAATTAATCTTCCTTCCTTTGCTCACTTTTGTCTTGTAAGTCACTTTCTGTGTTTAAATCATGTAAAATGAATGTCATCCATTTAGTTACTGCTTTCTATGCTGCATGTTTGAGAACAAGGAACATATTACTTAAGTAAAATGAAAACTGATATCTTTGAAAAATGGGAGTGTATTTTGAATATATATAACTTTGTTTGCTGGCATAGCTTTTCTTTCTTTTTTTTAAAAGGAACATGGTACCACAAATATCTACAGTTTAGGGTATTTGTGAGCAGGACTTTCTTATAGGCTGTAATTGAATGAATGAGATTTTTCCTGGTCTTCGAAAGACCAGGAAGCAGTCACTGAATTAGAACATATTAACTAAGCATGTATTATATGCCAAGTGACAGTCTAGGTTTAGGAATCTTAAAGGACTCATGCTCTGATCCAACTTAGCTAGGGAATTTTTTAAAATATACTTGACTTCTTTGAGATAGATACTATCTTAGCTCATTTTCTGCTGTTATAACAAAATATGCAAGGGCAGGTACTTTATAAAGAGAAGAGGGTTACTGAGTTCATTGTTCTAAAGACTGAAGATTCAAGACTTGGCAGCCCCACTGAGTCAGCTTCTGGTGAGTCTTTCTGGATATATCACAGTATAGTGGATGACATGGTGGGCACATGTGCAAGAGTGAGTGAGCACATGACTAAACAGGAAGCAAGAAAGACTAGGAGAGGTGCCAAGCTCCCGTGTAATAACTTTTTCTTGAGGAAAATGGGGTCCTAGAAGAATTAAATAAATGCTTTTGTAGGTAGTGCTTCAATGACCTAATAACCTTCCACTAGGCCTCACCTCCTAGTTCTACCAGCTCTTAGTATTACCACAATGAAAAACAAACTTACTACAAATGAAATTTTGGGAGACACATTCAAAACATATCCAAACTATAATAAGTGCTATGCAAGTATTATTATTAGTTGCCCTTAAAGATTAATTTTATACTTAATTAAAATGGCTATCATTTAGGGAGCGTTTATTCTGAAAGGTACTGTATTTACATAGATATTCTTTTACCCTTATAGTATAGTACTAAGGAATCTGTGGTACCCATTTTGCTGTTGAGAAAACAGAGACTTCCAGAGGTTTTTACCTGAGCCAGGCATGGTGATGCATGCCTGTAATTCTACCTGTCAGCCTAGCTGTATCACAGGCCTCCTGTTCCCTGCTGAGAAGAGGCAGAGCAGAATGGTGGGGCAGCAGAGAGGTGGAGCCACAGAGTGGTGGCCCATGGGGATTTGAGCATGGGCAGCCAGCAGAGTCTGGCTGCATGCAGGTGGAGTAAGCGTGATGGGCAGTGAGCCAGCGCCCAAGTGAGTCAAGGCACATTGACAGACTGTTCAGTGGCCAGGCTGAGCCCCAAACATTTGCATCTCCAGACACCAGTCCCTCGCTGAGCATGCACAATTCACTAACCTCAAGCTCCCACTTTCCCTAATGGGAGAAAATGGAAGAAAGCAAACTTGAATGAAAGTTGGGACTCGAGACTGGACCAATGGCAATAGTGGGTTTCCAAATCCTAATTAGCATAAATTTGGACCAATAGCAGGGCCCCAAGTGCCATATAAACCCCTCACTATGCACACTCAGCCTGAGAAAACCTGCTTTGGGGGGGAGCCCTTTTGGATGGCAAGAATTTTGTTCCTGTTTCTTCAGTAAATTGTACACTTCCATTCATTCATTTTGATCTGTGGATTTCATTCTTCAAATTCACAAGACAAGAATACAGAAAGAAGAAGAAATTGACAGTGAACTGCTGAAGGCTTTAGCAACGTTGGGAGGCATTGCCCACCATTGAGGGCTGCAACATTTCCAGGCTGCAAAGGTATAGTAGGTCTTAGGTAGACCCTATCTGCCAGCAGAAGCAGAGGAAGCTGCCAGAACCTGCTGCAACACTGGAGGGCACCGGCCACCATTTCTGGGTTGCAGAGGCCTGAACCTTATGCAGACCCCACTGGCCAGCAGAAGCAGAGGAAACTCCAGGCCTAACCACCCAGCAGAAGCGGGCAATTGAGTTTCATCTCAAAACTTCGGTTTCTCTACTGACTCTAGAGATGGAGCAGTTGAATCCCAAGTTTGAGGTTAACCTCAAAACTTTGCAAGATCCTGTGTCAGTATAAAAATTAAGAGGATGTATCTCAGTGGTTAAGTGCTCATAGGTTCAATTGCCACTCCCACCTGCACCCAAACAAGAGATTACTTTGATGAAAATAATTCATCAGCACCTTTTATGTTCCAGGCAGAGTAGATGCATGTTACTTACATGTTTTATGGGTTCTAAGGGTCCTATGTGATTCTGTTAATATTCTAATTTTTGAATAAAGAACTGAGGCAGTAGGGGATTAAACAACTAATGTTAAGTCACATATTATATTTAGGTAATAATGGAAGGCAGAATTGTATTCAGACTTCAGAATCAGCATCTGAGATCTTAGTCATTTTATTATACAATCTTTCCAAGAAAATAAAAAATGAAACAGTTGAAAAACAAATGAAGATTTGGAACTGTAACTAAGTGCAATTTAATGTATTATTTCCCTAAATTCTCTATCTCTAATCATCACCTCTTCAAGAGAAAAACCACATCAAATCAAACAAATAGGGTAATAAAAAACTCCTTTAAACATAAAGCTTGAACACTGTCTAGTTAAAGTTGATGGTCCAAAGATTATTACACTGCTCTTTTGCCTGACACAAATAAACACAAAACAATAAACATTCTAAAAATGGGGAAGAAAGCTTCTTTAATGGAATCTAGGAATAGACTCAATTTCAGGGAGCAATAAACAGAGCAGAATTGGCTCATGCAATCATATAGTATATTAAGGCCAAGGTGAGTGTTTGCCAAATAGCAACAAATTGGTGGAGCTGAGGTTTCCTGTTAAGTGGGGAAACAAATGAAGAGCCAAATAAATAATTGCTATTCAGCCTCTGATACACAATCAATTACACAAGTCAATTAGAATATAATGATATTGTTGCTGCAACAGAATTTGAGCATTTCTGAGACTTGTGTAATAACGAAAGTTTGCAAGACAGGAAAAATTAAGTGCAGACATAAACATTCAATCCATTTTTGCAGAATATGTGCTAGAATTATTTAGGTTAAATACATTAGTCAGTTTTTCAGTTTCTGATTATAGAAAGCCATAGAAATTCAATGAAGAAATTATTACATAAAAGTTAAGAGATGAGAGCTTCATTATAAGGTATAAAAATTTATATACCAGGCCGGATTATTCATCTGCTTAGTGGTAATAAACAATAGACTAAACTTAAACTTCTTATTCCCAAGGTTAGATTTTAGGCTTTACCTCATGCTAATTTGGCAAATAGCCGGCTCAGAATGAACACCCCACCTTTCACATTCACAAATCCAAAGATGAATAGCAATTGTGAGAGTTAATTTGACTGCCATTTGTTTGGCTAGAAAGAAGCATAGAAAATCGGTAAGGCACATTTTCAGTATGTGTTCAAATGTGAAGGATAGAGTTCTCATTCACTCGAGTTTCCCTTTTCTTGATTGGTTAAATGTTTTGCTGTTGTGACTTCTGAAAATCAGACTCCAGATTCTTCAGAATCATTGATTTATACCGGTGACTCTCCAGGGCTTCCAAGGCCCTCAGTCTTGGGCCGGGGTCTCATCATTGGTCCATCTTCCCACATATTCTTTTTCTAGCTTCTTGAGTCCAATGGCTGCAGGTTTCCTTGGTGTTCCAGTCTGTTTTTCTAAGTCAACCTAATAAATTTCCTCTTATATAATTATAAGATTATATGTATTATACATAATGATGTATACATCATTATAAGATATATATATATATATATTTCTATTGATTCTATTCCTCTAAAGCAAATCACCTAATATAACAATTAATAAAAATCATTAAATACCTAATTAAAGATTTCATATGAAGTAAAATGAGAAAAGAGGCATGATAAAGAAATATAAGATGAAAAAAAAGTAAGTATATTAAAGAACAAATTAAGTTTATGAATGGAAACTAAATGTTGGAAATATAAGATGCCATACGAAATCAAACACATGCTGGAAAGTGGGTGGGCAAGGCAAAACTTTACTTCTGCCATAAGGGCTGCTACTGGAACAGGCTAGCAAGGATGCCCAGCTGGGCGGTCCGGTCACTTACTTATATCCCTGACTTAATGCTGCTCAGCCCTTCACTGTCTTTGGAGGAGTTCAGGGTTGTAATCTACATGATTGGCTAATTTGAAAATTGGGGTGGGCAAAGGGAAGGGCTATAATTTAATTGGCTCCAATTGACTCTAATTAAGGCTATATTCTGAAAATGGTCCACTGGATTTTCTATTTCTCACACAAAGGCATTTAAAGAAATAGTCATATAAATGGAACTCAAATACTTTTTAAACTACCAACACAAAAATAAATATATTAGAAGCACAAATAAAATGAATTCCTACTGCAGAACAGAATATAAAAGGCAGGTTTGAAAAGAAGCAAAATTTAGTACACAAAAATAAAAAGATTTTAACAGGTTTATAAAGCAAATTATAGGGAGAAAAAGAGTTGTCCAACATGCATAGTGTTTCTAAAAGGCAGAATCAAATAAACGGAATAGGAAAACTATGCAAAAGTACAATATAAGAATGATTTCAGCAAAAATGATGGAGTAGAGATTTCCAAACTCTGTTTCCCTATAAAAGCAATGAATAAACAGGTCAGAGTGATCTTTTTTCATAATTCTGGAAATTAATAAGTTTATAGTTTATAAGGCAATATTTAATAAATACAAAATAGTTAAACTTCAACAAGAGAGGCTTATGATATTTTCATCTACCATGGCCCTATTCCCTACGCCACAGATCAATGTTTAGCCTCTATGGTGATATATATGCTGAGTAACTGTTCCAAAATAAGCTAAATTTGGATTCAGAAAAATTCATTATCACAGGATTGTTTCCTAGAAGACAAAGCAAAAATTTCTCCAATAAATAAATAAGTAAACAGCAGATGGAGAATCTGGGATGAAAATAATATCCACAAATGTAGGGCTGAAGAACCTATGATTTAAAGGTGAGGACCATGAACTAGAGCTGGGTATGAGCCACAGTGCGGACTCTAGGTGACTGATCTCACTATCAGTGTTTCTAACAACATACACACATGCATGCGTATACACACATATACACGGCATAGTCACAGATTATGTGGGGATTAGCTTCTATATTCTATACACAAAATGTCATGTCTTCAAAGTTGCTCTGGAGAGTCCCTTATAGTTATAAACAATAGGATAGGCAGGAATCATTTTGCTCAAATAATGGTATAATTAATCTTCAAATTTTGGCATATATTGCTGTTTCTTTAGTTCAGCTCAAGATAAAAATATTAAATTATACTCAGAGACCATGTGAAAAGGCACATTTTAAACACTAGACCATACTTGTTCAATGCCTTTTCTGGAGGGTTAAGAATGATTAAAGAGTCATGTCACCAATCCCCTCTCTTCTGGATGTGTGCTAACCCAAGGAAATGAGAAGCCTCTTATCTGCACAATATAACTTATTTCTTTTTATACTTTCATCATTTTCATCTTTTATCCCCTTTCACTTCTGATTTCTCAAGTTTATTGGTTGAAATTTTAAAACACTTAATGTGCCTATGATGCAATTTCATAGAATTATCCAAATGATTATCCAGATGCAATTTTGCCCTCAAGTAATTTGGATCAATACCAAAAAATAAATAAATAAATAAAAATAAAAAACATTTTCTTACAACTTCCTTACAAATAAAAATAATTGCAGTAACATCAGGATTTATTTCCTTTAACAGTTGCATCAAATAGCTATGGGGCTATGGGTCCCACATCTGTGGATTACCTGCAAACTCTTTGATTTTCCCTATTGATTCAAGAGATATTGGTGACATAATTGAGAGAAAAAATAATTTTTAAAAACTCATTAGAGAATATATGTCTTCAAATGTAAGAATTGCTGATTTATGGAAGTGGATGGTGGAGGTTGGGTTGTTCAGCTTTGGAGTCCTCAGAATAAGAGCTCTTCAGTTGCCATTAATTGAATCCAAGTGAGATTCCAAGGATGTATATACTTTTGGTTGTACATTTATTTGGCTGCATTTTAAGGAGGAATTAAAAATTAGCATTGGGGCTGGAGATGTGGTTCAGAAGTTGGAGAACTTGCCTGGCTTGTGCGAGGACCTGGGTTCGAGCCCCAGTACCACATGCACAGCTGGGTGTCAGAGAGGAAAGGGTCAGATGAAAGAATAAATAAGGTGGATTCTCTCTTTTCTCTCTTTCTTTAAAAAAAATTAGCATGTGCCAGAGTTGCTATTTACATATGCTTCACTTATGATTGATAGAACTTTTCATTTTAAATACTATGATCACTGCATAAGCACCACAAGAATAGCAGTGTGTTAACAGAAAAACAGGTATAATTTTCTCATAATGGCATACAAAATTTTCTGGATCTGCATCTATTTCTAAATATTTTTGGTGTCTAGGAACATTTCTAAGAATATAATCTATAATTAATAGCTGATTTGATTATAGATTGTCAACATGGTTTAGATTAAAATTCAGATATAATTAACTCTCCGAAGGATGATTTACATCCTAATCTTTATATTATGCTGGCTAGTGTAGTATTGATGTGGGGTTTTTGAGATAAGGCCAGATTCTGTGCTCCCACTGGCAAATGGAGTCTGGGCCAACTACGAATTCCAGCAGCCAAAATAGCCTGCTTCTAGTGTTTGCAGCGATTCCCAGCTAAAACTGGGAATTTGGACTGGCTGCCGGTGTCTGCAGCCAAAATAGTGTTAGCAGCTCTCCGTTCTTGGTGTGGTGGAAATTCACCCCAGGACTTTGGCGCCAATCTTCTGGGTTCTTGTCTCATGAATTTGAAGAATAAAATCCACAGATAATCATGCAAGGGGGAGTAAAAGGAATAGGATTTATTTAAGGAAGGAGAGCAGAGACTCCGCAAGGCGGAGGGTACCTGGAAGCTGGACATTGTCTAACGGAGGTTAGGCCAGGGGTTATATTGATTTGGGGTATGAGCATAGTTAACATTCATGCAAAACAGACATTGAGAAATGCATCTACATCATTTGTTGAAATCTATGCAAAGCAGGCATTGAAACTTAGTACCAAAGTCATTGGTTAAAATCTATGCAAAACAGGTAGCAATTCTTTCCATGTTCCCATCTGTGTCCACCCCCATTTCTTAGTTTTCCTGCCTCAGGGACAAAGGAGTTGCTCCTACAAGTGAGCGTCATGGTCATTTGCATATGAAGGCCCAGTGTCTGTCCTGTCAACCTGCTAGCTCTTAGATGGGACCCTTTGTCCTGACTACCTAGCCATTTTACTATCTCTCCTAAAACTGTCTCAGTATTCTACAAATTTATTGATCAAGAACTAAAAAGAAAGCAAATATACTTATATATGTGTATATAGATATAAATATCTACTTATCTTTACAGATTAAAAACAAGTGTGATAGTACTAATAATATATTATGTACATTTAAAATATTAAAAAATAAAAGGATGATAAGCCAATGGATAATTTTACTAAAAAAAAAAATAACACATAGGACCCTTGTGTATAATCTCCACTTACACAAAGTATCTTTGGTTCTCACTTCCATATTTAATTAAAATGAAATTAAAGATGTCACAGGTGTTTCTGTCATACCACATTTACAAACAAATTATTAGCAACCCTGTAACTTCCACAGCTGCCTACACAGCTGTTAGTCAAAAGGCATTTGCAGAAATACCTTTACTAGCATTGATAGTGTTGATATATTTTTTTCCTCTTTTCTCATCCTCTTTCTTGAGAAACTGTGGATCCCAACAGTAAAGAGATAACACTGGATACTGAAACACTGACAGCTGCACGGAATTGGCAATTTAGAGATTGATGACTTTCTTGTTGGGCAGTTGGTGCATTTGTAATATCTGCTGAAGTTTAGTGTCCCTCTCATCCTGTACCGATTATTATTCTTGAGTGCTCTTCTTAGTAAGTGAAATACATTTTGAGAGTTGTTCCTAACCCTATTTTCTCCATATACCTTGTTTTTAAAAATGCAAAATCTCACAGAATGGAAGTCTTTCAGGGACATTTACATCTACATAATAGAAATGCCTGTGCAATGTTATTACTAATATCTCTATTTTATGAATGAGAAAATTGAACAATAGGAAAATAATTTGAAACGTGACTGGAAGGGCCAGAATTTACTGTAGTTGTGCAAATCTCATTCTTAATCGTTACATTCTCTGGCCTCAGTTTCACTGGGAAGTCATTGGAAGGCTACTTTGGTTTTCTGTGTTGAATCATCACACAATCACGGTAAAGCAGGGTGAGGCAAACAAAAAGAATGTCCCAATGATTACTAAAAAGTCAACAAACTAAAAGGGAAGCTATAAAGGGAACATTTAAAATTATTTATATTTCAATTTATGTTATTATACTAGCCAGATATTTTGAATATTAGTTCTGATTATATGGAAACAAAGCTCCTATGAGGGTATTTCTCTGGATGCCTTCATTGTGTATCTAAATATCACATATTTCCATGGGACCAAATTGCTTGACATAAATGGAGCAGGATTTCTGGTAAACTATGGACAAGTATGTTTAAAAGTATTATGTGACAAGGGCACAAAGTTTGTTTGTTTTCTCTCTTTCTTAACAGAAACGTTCATCTTAATTTTATAGGTACATTTTAAGAAGAAAAATCTATTTCCAATCTTTGAGGTAAATTGGGATTTAATTTAATGCTGAGAGATAGGATAATTATATTAATTTTCAGGTAGCCCATTATAGGCTCATGAGTTTTGTGGTTTTCCATGGCAAAACAAAATTTCCAGGGTAGTTGAATATCTAGATTAAAAATTCTTTTAGAATTTTGAAAGTGTTTTGAATATTTGAAAAGGCTGATAAAATGAACAATATCAAAAGTCTCTAGCAACAAGTATATTTATAAAGCATTAAAGGGAGGGATTATTCCATCTAAACAAACACAAATCAGTCTAACCATAGCCATTTTCCTTACACTAATGATCTCCAAGGAAATGCATATTCTCCAGTAGTGCTGGAAAAAATTCATTAGAACATAGAAGGACTTATTAGAATATTATTTTTACTCCTTATCTTATCCTTTAAATATCTTCTATTGCCAGGCATGGTGGTGCACCTCTGTAATGCCAGGAGCTGAGGAGGCTGAAACAGGAGGATTGCAAGTTCAAAGCCAGCCTCACCAATTTAGGGAGCTCCTAAGCAACTTATCGAGCCCTTGCCTCAAAATTTAAAAAAAAAAATCAAAAACAAAAACTGGCTGGGATGTGGCTCAGTCGTGGAGTGCCTCTGGGTTCAATCCCTTGTACCCAAAACAAGACAAGCAAACTAAGCAAAACAAAAACATATATCTTCTATTATTGGTGCATAATTTAAGATTTATCTAATATATTAGTAGAGGAATATAATTTATCACTGATGACTACGTGTGTGTGTGTGCATGTGTGCACATACCATGTTTAAGGGTGAAGATTTATTATAAAAGTCCTGTTCTTCCCTTCTCTGTGTCCTTGCTTCTTCTGCTATCACTTCCTAGGCATAGAGAAGATGCATTACTTTCTGCCTCTGTAAGATTTCCCCTGATGGCTTCCACTTTCAGGACTTGTAAGGATGCTAAGGTAAAAGAAACTTCCCAAGTTGCAGTGGCAGTATGAAAAATGAGCTTACACAATGCGTTTTTTTCACCTTAAGCAATTATGCTTACACTTTCCACTCTCTATGGCAGACTTTTAATTCAACTCTGGTGATTTACATTCTACTCATAAGATATTAATACTTTATCCAGGAATTTAAAATTACCTTTCAGGAAGTATACTAGACTAACAAATATTGATTTTTTTATAGAGAGAGATTAATAGCAATTTTGGTAGGGAGAGTTTGAATAAATAATTTTATAATGGGAAAATTATGACCCTAGTCTTTGCCATATTTACTACTGCTGTTTAGGTTACTACAATTTGTTACTTGACAATAAAAATATTATCTGCCATGCACACAAGTAAAATTGTGTTTCTGAAATTGTAGAGAGTAAATTTATTAAAAGATAGTTTAGAGTGTTAACTGCAGGCAAGAGTTCATAGATTCTATTGATCTTCCTGGGCTTAGACATACCTGATCTTTCATCTTCACAAGTTAAAGAAAAAAAGTCAGAAACCTAAGTCAAATTATTCAATGGTCTCTCTTTGGAGGTGCTATAGACTTTACTTAATCCAGATCTCTCAGAGATAAGTAGTGAGTCAATGGGACTTGACATGAAGTCATTGCATTTGCATAGGAAAAATGTCCTGAAGGTAGTGAAGAGACATCATTATGCTGCATACTGATTCTCAATAACTGCCAAACTGAAACCTGTGACAAAATTAGAAAAGATGCATAGTTAAATAAGCAGGATATGATGTCTCCTTTGTATAAGTTCTGCTAATGAAAGTATGTCTCAAAGTGGGAATTTGTGAAATGAAAGTTATGTAGAATCGCTGCCTCACTGTTAGTAGAATACATTATTATAATAAATAGGACAACCATATGGGAAAAATTTCCCTTGTAGTTTACATCTTCTCTTTACTGTTTAAAACCATGCATGCCACAGTGGAATCCTTTTAGTTACCTAAACTCACTCTGTAGTTAATTTAAAACAATACAGGAAAAATGGTCATAAAGAACTTTCATTTTAATTTAGGATCTATTTGATGCAGGTATTAATATTCATCAACTCCTACCAAACATGACTGCTAAGAAAAGGTGGGTTCTGGAGGTTAATTATAAATTATAGAAAACTGAACAGAGTGATGAACACAGCATTAGCTGTGCCCAATTTGATATTAATAATTTGTGCTGTTCAATAAACACAGGACAGTGGTATTTGATGATTGATTTCACCAGTGTCTCTTTATTCATCTCTATCTCAGAAAAAAGGCAAATTCAATTTTCATTCATGCAGATTGGCCTCTAATGTGCATTTATTATGCTTCCACAGAATTTTCAAATTATTCTACTTGTTGCCAAAAAATCTAGACAGAGAGATTCACAATTGATTAAGCTGAAAAAAATCTTTTATCCATCATGTTGTTGAAATTTCAATTTGAAAACAATCTAAGGGATATGCCTGAGACAATCAAAAATAAGTTATTGTCCCTTCTAGATTCAAAATCAAAGCAAGAGGCAAAAAACCTGATTTTGCTTTTCAATTTACAGAGAAAAAACATGACACTTGTGGAAATTTTTCTATATGCCACTCATAAAATTATTAGGAAAAACACTATTTTTCTTGGTTCTTTGTAGATGTACATGAAATAGAATATGCAATGACATAACTATAAAGGCAACTTATTCTAATTTGGTCCCCGATATTGCTCCTTCTCCTCGCTTTCTCCCACCCCCTGTTCTTTCTAGGTATATGTGACAATAGAATGAACAATGACATGATTTTAAAAGCATGGAGAATAAGTTCTTCTAATTCAGTTCCCAGTATTTCCCTTTCCCCATTCCTGTACTCTTCCAACCAATCTACTGACCTTTCTATTATTTACTAGCATTTTAATTAATGTCTTTTAATTTACATATTGATGGGATTCACTATGGTACATTCATATATGAACACAGTAAAATTAAGTCTGATTCATTCCACAAACTTTCCTTATCTCAT
Source organism: Aplodontia rufa (assembly GCA_004027875.1). Lineage (NCBI taxonomy): Eukaryota > Metazoa > Chordata > Mammalia > Rodentia > Aplodontiidae > Aplodontia > Aplodontia rufa. Next base: position 37,910 of record PVKS010012725.1, read on the forward strand.
CCCTCCTCCTTCTGTTTCCTTCCCCTTTGACTATTCCTCTGATTTTTTTTTCTTTATTTTGGGTTAGCCTCCACACATGAAAGAGAACATTCAACCTCTGACTTTTTGAAAATGGTTTATTTCACTTAGCATGATGGTCTCAAGTTCCCCACATTTGCTGGCAAATACCATAATGTCATTTTTCTTTGTGATTAATTCTCCCTTGTGTATATGTATCATGTTTTCTTTATCCATTCATCTGTTGAAGGGAATCTTGGTTGGTTCCTTAGCTTAGCTATTGTGAGTTGTGCTGTTATGAACATTGATGTGGCTGCGTCCCTCTAGTATACTGATTTTAGATCTTTTGGATAGCTGAATCAAATGGTAGATATATTCCTAGATTTTGAGGAATTTCCATACTGCTTTCAGAGTGGTTGTTACAATTTGCAGTCCCACCAACATTGTATGTGTGTACTCTTTTCCACACATCCTTGCTAACATTTACATGTGCACATTCTGACTGAATTGAGATGAAATCTCAGAGTAGTTTTAATTACCATTTCTTTGACTGACAGAGATGTTGAATATTTTTTTCATATATTTGTTGACCTTTTATATTTCTTCATTTGAAAAGTGTTTGTTTAGTTCTTTTGCCCATTTATTGACTCTGTTATTAAGTTTTTTTGTTGTTGTTTGTTTGTTTTTTGGTGTTAGGTTTTTGAGTTCTTTGTATATCCTAGATATTAATGCTTTATCTGAGGAGCAGGCCAAAAAACTTTTTTCCTGTTCTGTAGGTTCTCTTCACACTCTTAACTGCTTCCTTTGCTGTGAGGAAACTTTTCAGTTTGATTCCATATCATTTATTGATTTCTAATATTACTTATTGTACTTTGGAAGTTTTACTAAGGATGTGAGTTTCTGAGCCAGTGTGTTGGAATGTTGGGTCTATATTTTCTTTTAATAGGTGCAGAGTTGAAGGCCTTATTCCTAGGTCTTCTGTTCACTTTGAGTTGTGTTTCGTGCATGGTGAGGCATAGGGATTAAATTTCATGCTACTACATATGAATTTCCAGTTTCTCTGCACCATTTGTTAAAGAGGCTTTTTTCTAACTTACATTTGTACCACCTTTATCAACTATGAGATAACTATTTATGTAAATTTGTCTCTGTATCTTCTTTTCTATTCTATTGTTATTCTTGTCTGTTTTGGTGCTGTTTTGGTTACGATAGTTCTGAAAAATAATTTGAAATTAGGTATTGTGATGCCTTAAGCTTCACTTTTCTTGTTAAGGATTGCTTTGGCTATACTGAGTCTCTTATTTTTCCAGATGAATTTCATTACTGTTTTTTTAATGATTCTGTGAAGAACATCATTGAAAATTTATGGGTACTAAATTGAATCTCCATAGTGCTTTTGGTAATGGGCCACTTTGATAATGTTAATTCTGCCTATCCAAGAATGTGTGAGGTCATGCTGTTCTCTAAGGTCTTGTCTTCTTCAATTTCTTTTTCTGTATTTTATAGTTTTAATTGTAGAGATCCTTCACCTCTTTTGTTAGGTTGATTCTTAAGTATTTCATTTTTCTGAAGCTATTGTGAATGAGACAGTTTTCCTAATTTCTTTTTCAACAAGTTCATTTTTGGAATATAAGAAGGTGATTGATTTGTGAATGTTGATTTTTGTATCCTGCTACTTTGCTGACTTCATTTATGAGCTTTAAAAGTCTTCTAGTGCAATATTTTTTTTTTTTAAAGAGAGAGGGACAGTGAGAGAGACAGAGAAAGAGAGAAACAACTTTATTTAGTTTTTCACATGGCCTTCGTTGCTCCAACACTTAGTTGTGTACATGGTGCTGGGGTTTGAACCCAGGTCCTCGTGCTTGCCAGGCAAGCGCAGAAGCCACTGAGCCACTGCTCCAGCCCCCTAGTGCAATATTTTTGGGTCTTCTAAATGTATAATCATGTCATCAGCAAATAATTTGACCTCTTCTTTGCCAATGTATATGCCTTTTTTTTTTCTCTTGTCTAATTGCTCTGTCTAGAGTTTCAAGGACTGTGTTGAATAGCAATAGTGAAAGCAGACCTCCTTTTCTTGATTCTGTTTTCAGAGAAAATACTTTCAATTTTTCTCCATATAGAATAATGTTGGCCTTGGGGTTGTCATGTATAGCCTTTACTATGTTGAGGTAAGTTCCTTCTATCCCTAATTTTTCTAGTGTTTTAAACATGAATGGATGGGCTGGAGCAGTGGCTCAGCGGTTTTGGTGCTTGCCTGGCAAGCACGAGGACCCGGGTTCAAACCCCAGCACCACGTACACAATGAAGTTTTGGAGCAACTAAGGCCATGTGAAAAATTAAATAAAGTTGTTTCTCTCTTTCTCTGTCTCTCTCACTGTCCCTCTCTCTTTAAAAAAAAAAAGAATGGATGCTGTACTTTGTCAAATGTCTTTTTATGCATCAATTGAGATAATCATGTGATTCTGGCTTTTAAGTATAGTTATGTGGTGCATTACTTCTATTGATTTTTGTATATGGAAAAAAATTTACATCCCTGTGATGAATGCCATTTAATCATGGTGCACCACCTTTTAAATGTATTTCTGTATGCAGTGTGCCAATATTTTATTAAAAAATTTTTGCATGGATGTTCATTATGGATATTGGTTTGAAGTTGTCTTTCCTTGATGGGTCTTTATCTGGTTTTGGTGTCAAGATGATATTGGATTTGTAGAATGAATTTGGCAGAGTTTCCCCCTTTCTATTTCATGGAATAATTTGAGGAGGGGTTGTATTAGTTCTGAAAAGTCTGGTAGAATTCAAGTGAGAATTCATCTGGTCCTGAGCTTTTCATAGTTGGAAGGCTTTTGATGACTGCTTCAATTTCATTACTAAAAAATGATCTCTTTAAGTTTTCTATATGCTCCTGGTTCAATTTGAATGTATCATAAATTTGTAGGAATTTATTCATATCTTCAAGGTTTATTATTTTATTTGAATATAAATTTTCAAAATAGTTTCTCATGATCCTTTGGATTTTTACAGTGTCTGTAGTGATATTTACTTCTTCATCTCAGATTTGAGTTTTTCTCTCTTTCTTTTAGTTAGCTTGGCTAAATGTTCTTGAATTTGTTCATCTTTTCAAAAAAGGAGTTCTTTCTTTCATTGATTTTTTGTATGGATTTTTTAACTTCAATTTCATTGATTTTTGACTCTGATTTCAATTATTTCCTATCTTCCACTGGTTTTTGTATTGGTTTTTTATTTTTCTAGGGCCTTGAGATATAATGTTAGATATTTATTTGGTGTTTTTATATTCTTTTAATGTATGAGCTCATACACTGTGATCTTTCCTCTTAGGGCTGCCTTCATGCTGTGCCATAGATTTTGGTATGTTATATAATTGTTCTCATTTACCTCTAAGTATTTTTTAATTTCTCCCCTGATTTCTTCTTCTATCAGTTCATCATCCAAGAGTGTATTATTTACTCTCCAGGTGTTACAGTGGTTTTTCTTTTGTATCTTTTTGTCAACTTCTCATTTCATTCCATTATGATCTGATAGAATGCAGGGTATTATCTCTATTTTTTTTTAACTAGGTAAGATTAGCTTTGCATCCTTAAATTTGATCTATTTTAGAAAATGTTCCATCAGTCACCAAAAAGAAAGTAAATTCAGTTGTTGGTGGATGAAATATTCTAAAATTTCCAGTTAGGTCCAAATATCAATTGTTTGATTTAATTCTAAAGACACATTACTTAATTACTTAGTTTTTGTTTATATGATCTATCCAGTGATGAAAAAGTTGGGGGTTTTTTGGGGGTTTTTTTTGTTGTTGTTTTTTGAGAGGAAAAAGTGAGAGAGAGAGAGAGAGAGAATCAATTTTTTTTAGTTTTTCACATGGATTTCATTGCTCTGACACTTAGTTATGTATGTGGGTGCTGGGGTTTGAACCAGTGTACTTGTACATGCTGGGCAAGCATAACCGCCGAGCCACTACTCCAGCCCTGAAAGAGGTGTTTTAAAGTCACCAGAATTATTGTATTGTGATAAATTTCATTTGATATGTTTTAGATGCTCTACTGTTTGGGACACAAATATCTGTGATTATTATATCCTGTTGATCCCTATAGTATGAAATGGTCTTCTTTGTCTCTTATGACTAAGTTTGGCTTCAAGACCACTTTATCTGATATGAGAATAGTAATCCCTGCTTGTTCATGAGAGTCATGTAAGTTGTATATTTTTTTCCCATCCCTGAACTTTCAGCCTGTTGATATCTTTGCCTATGAGGTGAGTCTCTTGCAGGTAGTTGTACAGGAAGTTGATAGCATTTAAAACACATTAGAAATGAGAAACAGCAACAAAACAATAATAATTTTACCACCTGGGAAATCTTGAGTGGCAGGCGTTGCTATGCTTTTAGTACAATATGTACCCCTACCACTCCCCAAGGTTTCAAGCATTGGAAACTTAGTCCTCAGAGTGGTAATGTTGGCAGGCAGAACCTTTTAAGAGGTGGAACAAGTGAAAGGTCATTGGGTCATTGGGCTTCAGGGATTTACAAGACCATATCCACTAAGGATATGCACTTTATTACTTCATTGACAATCCCAGGAAGTCATATTATTATCTGGATTGATGTAGAAATGTCATTAGACAAAAGCAAACTTCTATGGGTAAAAACTATTATAAAAATAAGAATAGAGAGTATTAAGGCTTAAATTATATCTCCAGAGCATTTGTTTAGGTTCTAATCTCACCTTTTGTTTTGAGAAATGGCAGAGTTATGATGTAATTACCTAAGGTGAGGTTGTAAAGGCAGTAGGGCAAATTGTTGTTACAGTGTGTCTTGCACCTTATTAAGGATAATAGGATGGGCTCTTGGTTGAGTTGCACTTTTGCCCTTATAAGGAGAGCATGGTGGGCTTCTGGTTCAGTAGCATTTGTAAACTCATAAGGAGAGGAAGATGGGCTGCTAATTTTTGCACTAGTGACCATATGAGGAGAGAAGGGCAGGCTTCAGGATCATTGGGACTTGCATCCTTACAAGGAGAGCAGGGTAGACTGCTGGTTCAGTGGCACTTGGATCCTTACAAAGAGCAGGGAGAGTTCCCAATTCACTGTCTTATACTCTTATGATTATCTTCACTCCTAATTGATTTTTGAAATGAATTATTCAAATTTCCATCTTGTCCATTTTAAAGGTATGTTCTACAGGTATTTCTGTGCAGTTCCCATGGACATTCCCTTTGACACAAGAAAGAGAAAGCACTCTGATGTGAACCTATTGCAGTATAGCTTCAGTAATATATAAAATGTTGTTTCTTGTCCATCTCCAGCCCCATCCCCCTTAGTTACTGAGGTCACAATGTAACATGTATGCATTGCGTGTAGAATCAAGGCTGAGATGTCCTTTGAAGGCCTGTGTGACTCTACATGGTGAACAAATTTTCAGGCATCCCATGGCCAAATAGAGTGTCCCAAAATGTCTTTCCAAATAAACATTCTCTTCTCTACCCTGTAGCCCTTAGTGGATATGGTCTTGCAAATTCTTGATATACTCTCCAGAAATCTTCTCTTTTGTGCTTGGGCAAAATAGCTAGAATCTCTTTAAGGACTGTAATTTCTTTCACAAGAACATCTACCTTAGCCCCAGCTTTACCTGCACCTTTCTGGACAAACCGAAAGCTTTTGGATTTTTTTAACTTTCTCTTCTGTTCCCCATTCTCACAGTGAAGCAGGCTAAAAGTTGCTTGCAAAGTCATTGCCAGGGATGAAATGATGTGCCATCTTGAAATTCCCTCCACCAGGTTAAATTAGTCTACCATTTTAAAATTGAACCTCACACAGATCCTTGGGACATGGAAAAATGTATTCAAGTTCTTTGACAGAATATAACCCAAGTGGCCTCTAGTCCACATGGTAAGTTTAGTTAGAATGATGACCCCACCTATCGGTACAGATTTCTGTTTCAGTTAGATTTATTGTCACTATAATCAAACTCTATGACAAGAACAACCAAGAGGAAGAACAGTTTATCTGGAGCTCATGATTTCAGAGGTCTCAGTTCATACATGGACAGTTTTCCACTGATCTGGGCTCCAAATGAGTGAGCAATCATGAGGGAAAGACCCAGTGGAGGAAAGCTGCTCCCCTGAAGGCAGCAAGGGGAAGCTGGGGAAGGGGACACTGAGAAGAAGCACCTTTCCAGGGCATGACCCCAGTGACCCAACTCCTCTAGCCACACCACACCTGCCTATATTTACTACCCATTTAGTCCGTTGAAACTAAGATGCTCTGATTAGATTATAGTTTGCACAGCCAATAAATGTACCTCTGAAAATTCCTGCATTAACACAGGGGTTTTGGGGGTGGACACCTTGTATCTAAACCATTTCAGATGTTAGCCTATCTACTTGAGACATCAAGGCAGGACAATCACATATTCAAGCCAAACCTGAACAATGTAGCAAGACCTTGTCTGAAAATAAAAGTGCTGGAGTTGTACCTCAGTGTTAGAGCACTTGCCCGATATATGTGAGGCATGGGTTCAATCACAGTATGTTTCCACTGCCAAAAAAGAGGGGTGCTTGAGAGAATGAGTTCAACACTTCTGCCCTTTCCATCATATGAGAATACAGCAACAAAATGCTTTGGCCCTGAACTTGCCAGTCCACAAAACTTGGAGAGTTAAGTCTGGAGCCTAGGTGTCATGCTTTATTTTATATTGAAGGGGAGACCTTCATTGATGTCGGCCACCACTATGGAGCTCCTGAGGCTTATCATGCTCCCCAGATACCATGCCCCTCGCTATGTTTCCACACAAATGTGAAAGCTCATCTACAAAATATTGATCATGAACCCCAAGTGGTGGCCCACAGTCAAGCAGATCTTTCAGCAACCATCGCTGAGGCAGGGTGAGTAGTATTTACCCCATCCTAGTGAGGCCCTCCCCAAACACCCAGAACCTGCAATAATGGTAATCCTGTTCGACATGGGTTATGATCCCTACAAAACGTGGGTATTTCTGGCCAAGAGAAAGTTCAGTGCAGCGATGGCTATGTACCTGATACTCCAGCACCAGAAAGCTAGGGGGCAGGCTGCATGTTCCTGGTGAAGGCTCTGCATGTGAGGGTTGGGCCTCGCCCATGCCTCTATCTTTCCAATTTCTACTTCCTCCCAAAGAGAAGCATCAGTGAGTCTACTACTTGCACCTTCCTCTTGCCCTGTGAGCATCAGCTGCCAGAGAAAGCCAAGCAAGAGGGCAGAAGGGTTTCAGAAGGGCCAGCCTTCCTGCCATTCATCTCTGCTTCCTGTTTGCAAAGACCCCCACTCCCTGCATAGTCTCCCAGCATGACCCTATGTTCCAAGTGCCCAAACCAAGATACATCTACAGGGCATTCCCATGACAACAGAAGGGGCTGGAAGAAGGGTGACTGAAAAGATAGGTATCTGTTTCTAACCAGTGTGCTGTTGTGTGGGACATGTCACCAATAAAGTGGTTTCAACAAGAGGAGGAAGAAACATATTTGATTCATAAACAGTGTGACTCCAGTGGACAGCTGAAACAGACCAAACCAGTGGACAGCCAGGGGACCCTGTGCTCTGTGGATCCTGACATCACAGTGTGGGCATCAGTCATGTGGACTTGCAGGAGCAAGATGTGCAAACTACTTCAGGTTTCTCTGCTCATGTTGCAGGAGTCTCCTCTACTCTCAACTATGAGAGACATCAGAGACTATTCTCCCTGGGGTACTACCCCTTGCCCTGCATGACTCTATTTTTCTCCCATTCTTCTGAAATGTTTCAAATTGCATAATGAAGTTATTGTTTCAAAGATCAATAAATAAACTGATTCAAAACAGGAGGAGTCTCATGGTGACGGCAGGAGCCCACCAGTCATCCTCTCCAAGGCCTGGACCACTGTGCCTCCCTTTCCTGTGCAGAGTAGATCTCAGAGACTCACTTGCCATTAGCCAGAATAGATGGAGACCCTTTAACCAGAATTGATGGGGACTCATTGTCCTTGAAGCAGTGTAGAGCATTCGTTGGCTTTAACCTGTGCAGACAGATCCATCCCCCTTGACCCAGTGTGGATGGAGTCCCTTCCCTCGAGCCAGTGTAGACATCACTTACCTTTACCTGGTACCCTTTGCCAGAAGGAATCCTCCTTGAATTGTATGAGGTGTGTGGATATCATGGGCCCACTAGCAACTGTGAGAAGGCATGGAGACCCCCAGAGTGTTCTATGTGATCTTCGTAATACTGTGTTCAGGGAATGGAGAGTTGGCCAGTGATCAGGGCCTGCCTCTCTTATAGCCATGGCTGGGGCTTCACCACCTTCCATGCAGCCTCCCCACACTCCTTCATGGAATAATTTGAGGATGATTGATATTAATTCTTCTTTAAAGGTCTTGTAGGACTTGGCTAAGAATCCATCTGGTTCAGGGGTAGGCTTTCTTTCTTTCTTTTTTTTTTGTTGGAAGGCTCTTTGTGGGTGCTTTAATTTCATTTCTAGAAATTTATCTGTTTAAGTTTTCTATTCCCCCGGTACAAGTTCAATAGCTCATATGTCTATAGTACTTTGTCCATATCGTCAAGATTTTCTAGCTTATTGGAAAATAAATTTTCAAAATGGTTTCTGAGGATCCTTTGGGTTTCAGAATTATCCATAGTGATATTTCCTTCTTCATCTTGGATTTTAATAATTTGAGTTTTTTTCTTTTAGTTTAGTGTGGCTAATAGTTTCTCAATGTTTATCCTTTCAAACCACCGACTCTTATTTCATTAATATTTTGTAATTTTAACTTCATTGTTTTTGGATTGGTTTTCATTATTTCATATCTTCTACTGGTTTGGATGTTGATTTCTTCTTTTTCTAGGACCTTGAGATGTAATGTTAGGATATTTATTTGCTGTCTTTCTATTCTTTTAATGTATGAGTTCAATGCTATAAACTTTTCTCAGCTCTGCTTTCACACTGTATGAAAGATTTTCATACATTGTATCAATGTTTCATTTATCTCCAAGTAGTTTTTTTTTTCCTTCCTATCACTCATCTCTTTAAAAAGCTTATATGAATATCCAGTCAAAGCCAACAGGGCATCTCCTTTGAAACGTCATCTATATGGATTTCCACGTAGACCACAGGACTGTATACTGTCTTGTAATGTTCTCAGAAGGTTCTGTCATTTAACAGTAACAGAGTTAAGAACCCCAGAGTCCTTTCTTTCAGATGGAAGCAGAGAAGACAGGGAAAGAAGAAACTATTCAAATTTCATCTTCTTTCCTTGTGGCTTGTGTTCTCCTCCTCCCATCTGCCTTCTCGGGAGCCTCCTTGCCCTCCAAAGCCTCCCCAGCCTCTATCCTCAACTCTACCTCTGCCTCCTTGGCCACAATCATGGCCTCTGAAACTTCCTCTGCCTCCACTGTGGCCTCCAAAGCCACTTTCCCCTTTAGGTTTGGCCCAGTCCAAGGTAACTTTTTTCATCAATTTCACCATCTTCCATGGCCTCTTTGACAGCTTTGGCATCTTCCTCGCTGTTGAAGTCTATAAAACCAAAACTTTGGGTGGACCCAGTTTCCCAGTCAGTGACTATACTTGCAAGAACAGAGCTGTCAAATGTTTCCTTGAAAGTTTCTTCAGTGATATCCTCAGACAGACCTTTGATAAATAGTTTTTGATGGCTGGCTTCTTGCATTAGGCAGTCCCCTGGGTCCTTGCAGCTACAGCCCGATTGCTTTGCCCTCAATTTCCTTTTTATCACAGGAATTTAAAGCTTCTATTGCATCTTCAAATAAAGCAAACTCCATAAATGCATATCCTTTATATTTGCCATTTTGGTTGTGAGGTACTTTGATAAAAGTTGCTTTCTGACGTACTTCGCATTGTGGGAGAGATTGCTTGAAACCAGAGTTTTTGATTCACAATCTAAGTGCTATTCCTTACACTTCTATAGTCTTGATTTTGATCTTTCTCTCCAGTATAGCAGAGGGAAACAAATCGCCCATCAATCTCTGTTCTCAGCCTTTCTTCAAAGATGTTCTCTGCATCAGCTTCTGTATTAAATTCAATATAAGCAATCCTTTACTCTTCCCATTTTGCTGACTAATCTGATCTCCACAGCATCTTGAAACACTTCTTTTAATTCACCCTGAGTGACTTTGTAAGGAAGATTTTTGACCAAAAGTGTTCTTACATCTCTATCTTTTTTACTATCTTTCATTTTGACTTTTCTAGCTTCTTTTTTATTTATAAAGAGTTTTAAACCAGTGAGTTCCAAGGCTTTTTCTAGGAGTTTAGCAAATTTAAAATCCAAGTAGCCAAACTTCCTAATTATTCCCATTCTAACATCCACAGCACCAAGATCATTTTTAGCAAAAGTTCACAGATGCCAGCTTTTAGTTCAGGAGCAGATTTGTTAGAATTCAGGTTTCAAAGAGATTGAAAGATGTAGTTGGTTCTGTGCCCTCCGCTTTTTGTTTCTTGGCTTCAGGAGCTGCCTTCTGTTTGGTTGTTTCCTTCTTTCATTTTCCAGGTGCTTCTTTGACAGGCTCTTTTTTCCTTCCTCTTCCTCCTTCTCCTGTTCCTTTCTGTCATCGATGTCCTCCTCATCACTGTCTTCCGTCTTGGCATTCTTGCCATTCTTTTCCCCTTGGCTGGAGTGACAGCTCCTTTCTTACCAGGAGCTGCTCCCAATGCTTTTCCTAGAGTGGCTCCTTTCTTGCTAGGTGTTGCGACCGTCCTGGTTGGTGTGACTGACTCCTTGGCTGGTGTCGCTGCTGCCTTCTTGCCTGGGGTGACAGCTGCTTTTTTGGCAGATGCGGCAACTGCATCCTTTTTTGTTGGAAACCATCACCTTCTTTGCTGAGGTTGAGGTAGCCTTCTTGCCTTTTTTCTGAGGGATAACAACCTCTTCTCCCCTGATATCATCTTCTTCATCTTCTGACATTTTCTCATCTTCACTATCTTCTTCTATCTCCTTTAGGGGGAGCCATTTTCTTGGGGTCACCTTGATTTTTACTGACCTCTGCGAGGTTCACCATGATGGTGGAGTGTATGGCAGGAGAATGGCACAGATGAGCCTAGAGGAAAAGAAGTGACGTCGATGGTGGCCTTCAGATACTGAAGATGCCAGAGCACATGTCTGACTGCCAGCTACAGCTAAAGACTGAAGGGAAAGCTCCAAGTAGTTTTTATATGACTCCCCTGATTTCTTCTGCTATCCATTTTTTTTATTCCAGTGTATTAATTAATCTCCAAGTGTTGGAGTGTTTTCTATTTTTGTCTTATCATCAGTTTATAATTTCATTCCATTATGATCTGATTGAATCCAAGGTATCATCTCAATTTTTTTTGTACTTGCTAAGATTTTTTTGTGTTCTAATTATTAGAATTTAATATATGACAGATTTCTAGAGCAACAAAATTCTGTGCATTTGATCATTGCATGAGCCCAACTGTATTTAAGATAATCAACCATAAAGGTTCAACACACATTTTTCACAAACAGGAATAATATCCTAGATCAGTCTAACATCTGCTCCGCTATTCTTGTGGACATCTCACGTACTCCAGTTGCCTAACCAACCCCTTTCCCATCTGAATTCTAGTTAAGGAAGAAGAAAATAAAGTCAAAACTTTCTGAGGTTATCAGAAGATTCCCATTGATGTCTCTCTAACCAAAACTGATTGAGGGAGGCTGTAGTATAAATTTTAGATTATTAATTGTTGCTGAAACAGAACAGAGCTAGCTTCCAAGACCTGCCCTGGGCGAGTAGTTATAGATCATAATTGTTCTCTCTGTTTGGACTACAGGGTTCTCATTGCCAGGGGTGCTGTATGGGCTGAGAGGAAGGGCCTGTGTATCTATGGCCTCTGATTCCATCCATGCAGAAGACATTCTTCAGCGTGCATGGGAATATTTGAAGCTCCTACCCCAGCATGGGTGGGACTTATATATTCCAACTTTTCCCAATGTCTCCCTACTTGCAATGGAGACTAGTAAGTATAGGACCCTCACTAACTGTGGAGGTCATGGGCAGGGTTCACTTAAGGAGTACAAATTCAAGCCCAAGCATTAAGATGTTTGATTTTGCAAGGTATATAGCTATATAGTGTTTTTCTCCTTATTTTTTTGGTACCAGGGATTGAACCGAGGGGTGCTCTGCCATTGGGTCACATCACCAGTCCTCTTTATTTTTATTTTGAGACAGGTTCACACTAAGTTGCTTAAGGTCTTGCTAATTTGCTAAGGCTGGCTTTGAATTTGTGATTCTTATGCTTCAGCTTCCTGAGTTACAGGTGTGCACCACTGCACCCTACTGCAATGTATGTAGTTTTAAAAACTTGGATTAAAACATGAAACAGTCAGTATTACATTGCTCTTTATGATAAATAATAAGCTCAGTACCAAAAAATTGCTGCTGCAATAAAAATCAGCTTTATGCTAGTAAAGAAGGTTGGTGTATTGAATATTGGATAGGCAGCTATCAGTAATTTCAAAAATCACAAAGCCATTATTCCCCACAAATTTCAAAGGAAATTAGTATCCATGATATAACTTGGATAGTCCTTACTTAATAAGTTCCAAGTTGTTAGAAAAATATTGGTTTTAAATGAATTAGTGGCTAACTGTATGTATCAATCTTCTCTCATATAACCACCACTCCAAAATTGTAAAACATAAGATATAAAGCATAATTTATAAATTACATTTTATCAAAGCAAAGTAAAACCCTCACAATGCAATATAAATTGAAACTTTTCTTGTGTCAAAGAGCCTTTATAATAAGAAATGAATTATTTAAAAAATCAATTACAATTTGATTTTATGAAATATCTTTTAGAAAGTATTTCTGCTTTTATGTATTAGAAAAACACTTTTTAAATTTTCTTTTTTATGGGTTCAACATATTCTTACACAGTGGAGGGAATCATTGTTACATCCTAGTCCAAGATCTCCCCCACTTTATCCATTCCCTGATCTCATGTTTCCTCTGTAATTCCTCCATGCTGTAGATAGAAATGAGCATATACATATGTGTTAATTATTAAAATTTATGAGTTTATATGCCTGCTTGAGTATAGTTTGCCTTCTCATGGGAGTCGAGTGTAACCAGCCATGTTGATAATCTCCCTTTTCTCTCCTTTCTCACCCTCCCTTCATCCTTTCTACTCCCACCTTCAAAGTTAGGCTTCCCACAGATTATGTAAAAATTCAACTTTGGTAGGTTTATTAAACTTAGCTAACTTTCTTCCTATCTTAGGTTTTAGTCTAGCTTCCACATATGAGAGAAAATATTGAGCCCTTAAGTCTCAGTGTTTGGGATATTTCACTCAGTATGATTTTTTTCCCCATTTCCATCCATTTAGCAGCAAAAGGCATGACATTATTCTTTTTAAAAGCAGAGTAGAACTCCGTTGTTGTTGTTGTTGTTGTTGTTGTTGTGTGTGTGTATCTCACAGTTTTTGGATCCATTCACCCAGTGAAGGGCATCTGGGTTAATTCCACAGTTTAGCTATTGTAAATTGAGCTGTTATATATATTGATGCAGCTGTGTCTCTGTAGTATGCTGATTCTAACTCTTCTGGGAAAATACCCAAGAATGGGATAGCTGAATTGTAAGGTGATTCCACCCCTAGGTTTTTGAGGAGTCTCCACTCTGCTTTCCAGAGTGGCTGTACAAGTTTTCAGTCTCATCAAAAGTATGTTAGTGTTCATTTCTCCCCACAATCCCTCTACCATCTGTTATTATTTGCATTCTTCATTTTTGCCATCCTAATTGGAGTGAAGTGGAATCTCAGTGTAGTTATGATTTGCATTTCTCTGATTGCTAGTGATGGGAAACATTTTCTCATATACTTATTTGTTGTGCTAGGATTTCTGTTGAGGATTTTTGCAACTGTATTTATCAGGTATATTTATTCCGATTTATTTTTGTTGTTGTTGTTGTGTATTTGATTTTGGTATCAAGAGTAATGCTGACCTCGTAGAATGTGTTTGCAAGAATTCCCTCCTCTTCAATTTCTTGCAATAGTTTGAAAAAGTTGGCATTCTTGGGCTCTTTCTTCCCCTTCCCCTTCTCCTTGTTTTTCTTCTAGAGAGTCACTGAGAGAGAGAGAGAGAGAGAGAGAGAGAGAGAATCAATTTCATTTAGTTTTTCATGTGGCTTTTGTTGCTCCATGACTTCATTGTGTACGTTGTGCTGGGATTTGAACCAGCATTCTCGCACATGCCAGGCAACCTCTGTAACTGCTGAGCCACTGCTCCAGCCCCTCCTGGGCTCTTTGCCAGTGAGGTATATGTCAACTAAATTTTTACAAATACTGGGAAACATCAGAACATTATAACAATTAAGGTTTCATTCTAATTATGTATGATGAACAAATGAAATAGTGGAACTAAATAGGTCCCATAATTATATTCATATAAGTAGTAGATTTTGATTTATTACACAGCTGTCATGATAGATAAGAAAAAGTGTTTATTTATTTAGTTATTTAAATTTGGATAGATAACTAGCTGTAATAAATGCCCTAGAATTTTTTCCATAACCAACACACAAAAAATAATTCCTGATATATTGAAGATCAAATACAAATGATAAAATCATAGTTTTCCAAATAGCTTGCTATAAGAAAGGATTTCATAAAGACACAAGAATAAATAGAAATAAAAATGTAAAACAAGTACATACATTAAAAACTAGACTTTTTCAACAACAAAAATATGAAATAAATGAAAACAAAAGATACCATGTAGAGAAGTAATCTATAACTCAGGTATCTAATAGTGTTAAAGTAATATAAAGATGACCAGTGCCAGATATGTTGGCACCCAATTGTAACCTCAGGGACTACAAACACTGAAACAGGGGGATCAAATGTTTGAAGCTAGCTTCAGCAACACGTAACTCAGTGGTAGAGTGCCTCTTGGTTAAATCCTCAGTAATTCCCTCAAAATATGACTACCTGTATATTATATAAACAATATTAAACACAAATAGAAAATTAAATACAACAGAT